>DF360108.1:20817-60701 GCA_000787875.1 Solanum virginianum | reverse complement strand
AAATTGGGGTTATCTGCTAAAAACTACGGTAGAGCTGTTTATGAATGTCTTCGCGGTGGACTTGATTTTACCAAAGATGATGAGAACGTGAACTCACAACTAGGTAACCTTTTTTTTCTCATACATCATCCGTTTCAGCTATAAATGTTGTTGATTTAGCTGTAATCTCCTTCGATAGTGATTTAGTTGTTTATGCATTGGAGAGATCGTTTCTGCTTTTGTGCTGAAGCACTTTGTAAAGCACAGGCTGAAACAGGTGAAATTCCTGCATGAAGTCGGAATCACTAGTAATCGTCGGTTAGCCATACGACGGTGAATTCGTTCCCGGGACTTGTACATACTATTTGAATAAAATGAGCTTTTGATTTTTTTTATTTTTTTCGTTTTCATATTGAAAAGTAATAAGAATGAGAGGTGTTAGCTTTTTATCATCCTGGCGTCGAGCTATTTTTTCGCAGGACCTCCCCTATAGTATCATCACCGCAGTACGCCCCTTACCTGGTCTGAGAATTCTATGCCTCTTACTATGCTATTGTATGTGGAAATCTTCCGAGGCTCATGAAGCCCATTGATACACCACGGTTGAGTGAAGTCATGGTTAGGGGTAAGGTTGTCGACATCTCAGCAGAAACTATTCGAAAGGTGCAATTCGGACCTAACTACAGAGCTCTACACTCCACAATAAAATATGATCATAGGATGGTAGACATGAGGAAAATAATTAATCAGAATGATGTCGGGCTAAGAACGGAGTTATTGAGGTGGATAACAGGCCAAATTTGCGAGGAAGGTGTTGAGCCGATATGAGTAACAAACCATGCCAAGCATATTCTGAAGGCTCATCTCTCATTTAGGACAAAGTTTTGGTGGTCTATTATCCGATGGCGCATTAGGCCCACATTCACGAATAATGTGATCACATTAGAGAGGGTCGTGTTATTGGTAAGCATCTTGGCAATGTATGAAATTGATTGGGCTCGCGTTATGACAGAACAGATCCATGAGTCAGCGGTCCGCACTCAACAAGCAACGCCATTTCCCATTCTGATTCATAGATTATGCAAGGAAGCTAGTAGACAGGTTTCTCTCCACTTAGACCCTTATGTAGAGGCTTTGCGTACGATGGACCTTAGCCTAATCAAGGCTGATGAAAATCTAATAGCCCTACGGAAAGCTATTCCACCTCCTATGCCAGAGCCATTCCCAGTAGAACCTTAGATTCTAGGTTCACCTCCAACTACTATCTGCACTACTCCGGCTGCAATATAGCTTATACCGGCAGTTGAGATCAAGTCTACACCATCCTCCAGCACTCCAGCACTAGTAATATCTACTTTATAGGTTGACCCTATTTTCTCTACTATTGCATTTCAAGCTTTATTACGCAAAGTGGCTGTAGTAGAGGGTAGGCTATATGAGTTGTCAGCACGGGTCCAGCCATTGATTGATCAGACTACTCGAGACTCCGAGGAGAGGATGAATGCATTCACCCTAGACTTAGTTGATGAGAGAGTTCGAGTGGTGGATGCCTGGGTCGATGCGTTTGAGACTAGAGTCCACAAGAGGCTTGAGGGAGCAAGGCCTGCCAATGCAAGCGCAGTTACTAACGAGTAGGCCAAATTCAAGGCTGACTTATTACAGATGTTAGCAAGCCCTATTCCAATCCTAGAGGTAGCACCTGTAGGTGATAAGATATTTGATTGGCTTACTGATCGTCTGGACACCCGTGGGAAGAGGCCCCTTGAGCACGATGATCCAGAGCCGACCCTAAAAAAGCCGAGACAGGAGGATGAGCCTATACCTGAGGAGGTGGTGTAGGAGTCACTGTTGTTGGCGGTCGTTCAGAGAGATAGAAGGGAGCACACCCCACATGGAAAGGGTACCTCAGGAGTAGCTACGGCCTAGGCAGTTGAGGAGGAGATGCAGCCCCAGGACCCTGCCAATGAGCCCTAGACTGGTGCTTGAGCACCATGTTATTTGACCCCTTTTGACCCCAACTCTTATTTTGCTTTATGGATATTTTGTCCTTATATTAGACAGTATTGTTTTTCTGTTGGTTTTTGGATGTTTTTGTTGGATAATGTTCTTATGTGAGGTTTTGGATATTAATTTTATTTTAATGTTTATATATCTATGTTATGTTTTCATTTTCTTATCTTAAGTTTGTGTTTTTACTTTGAGGACAAAGTATCATGTTTTGGTGGGTTGGTGGAAGTTATGGATTCAGGTGAAGTATGAGTAGCCTCAAGTCCATAACTTCCCCTATTTTTTACCCCAAGGTTTTCTTGCTGTGTTTCTTTTTCCTTGTGAATGTTTAATTTTCTATTGAACCGGCATGTTTTAGGAAGTGCAGATAATTTGTAAATGTATAGTAATGTTATCTGTTGGCATATATATAGTTTTTAACTGTTCTTTAAGTTTTTGGTGAAAAATTGGGTACCCTTATAATTTTTGAGATTGTGATTATTGATGCATTCATACATTTTTTAGTGTATGACAATGTTTGTTCTAATATTGTGAAGGTAAGCTGAGACAGAAAGCATGACCTGTGAGTATATACTTAATTGTGGATACAATTGCCATGTGTGTGGTGAGCTTATTTTACTCCATTTATGCATCCTGTATGAACTCAGAACTTTCCTTGTTACTCTAAGAGTGGTTTTGGTGATGTGGTGGAGATGGAAAGGATCTTAGACAACCAATTTCAAAATGGCATAACATGCTCGATAGGGCATGAGTTCTAGTATCATAAGTGTTTCCTCATAGGAACGTCCGCGAATTTGATCAATTACTCTTCGTGCTTTGTCAGCAGACATAGATATATGTTCACCTAAAGCATATACTTCTGTTTTTTTCTTTTTTAGCATAAGGTTTGCCTCCTACTACTGAATCATGTTCTTTGAGTGAAATCACTTTTAGCCTAAATGACCAACCAAATAAGTGAGTGAATCCCTTGTTCCAAATTTTTGAGCTTCTTATGCACTCATTCTCTCTTGACACTCTGCTGACTTAACCTTATTTGATGAAATACCTTGATATTGGCCCTGGTCTATCCTTGAACATGTGAACCTTGATTGAGGCCAAATACCTAAGTTGAGGGTGGCTGCAGTTGGTGGCCTTGGTTTAAGGCATAGATATTGTATACTTCACCTGAGGCTAAAAGCCTAAGTTGAGGGTGGCTGCAGTTGGTGGCCTTGGTTTAAGGCATAGATATTGTATACTTCACCTGAGGCTAAAAGCCTAAGTTGAGGGTGACCCTTATTGTGGTAAAGTAATAATAATAAAGTGGTTAGTTGGGAAATCAAGAAAGAATAGAAAAAGCATGAACCGAGTGAAGAAAGAGAAGGTTGAGGGTGGCCCTTATTATGGTAAAGTAATAATAATAAGGTAGTTAGTTGGGAAATCAAGAAAGAAATAAAAAAGCATGAATAGAGTGAAGGAAAAGAAAATAAAAGTGCCTTGAGTTGAGAAAAAGTAGCAAAAATGAGTTTGAAATCGAGGTATAGCTGAAAAAGAGAAAGAAAACACTCGAGAAAAGTTCAAAATAGGAGAGTAAGAGTGGATTGATTAAAAAGGGGTTGGATTATGTAAGCAAAAAAGTGTTGGTAAACATGGTTCAAGGATAGCTTTTAGTCGCTACAAGCCTATCAGTCCTAAAGTGGAAAGTCAAAACAACTCCGATTTTGCTTAGTGTACTAGACGAAAGCCTCGCCAAAAACACATATTGACTTTGTGTAGAATCCTTCAAGCTGGTCCAACTCCATTTTATCACCAAGCCAGAAGATGAGGATAGAGGCAAGCATATGGTGTTAGTCAGTATGCTTGAATTTCAATTGTGAGAGTGGGAATGCTTCCTTAGTCCCTGAATTCTACATGCTTTTGAGTGAGTATGAGGGACTTCTTTCCAGTAAGGGCATTTGCACTAATCGAGTAACATATGACTATACTAACGATTGTGGACGGTTGATGCTCCTTAGCTTGTCATAGTTGGATTGCCAGGTATCTTATTATGTTCTTGTTTGCTTAATAACTTTACAATCCTGTTTTGAAAACAGTAGTTGGGTATCTGAATTAAATGAGTTGTGGTATATACTATTGGTATAACTGCTATGTATTTTTCTTTGTCTGCATAGATTGAGTTATCGCTTGAGGACAAACAACAATTCTAAGTTGAGGATGTTGATGTGTTGCTAAAATACAACACATTTGGTGCCTGAAACAAGGGTTTTTGTGAGTTCTTAAAGTGACTTTTTATGGTTTTGATGTATTTTTGTGTTAATCTTGCAAAAAAGTTAGGTTGGCATGATTTTGAAGAAAAGTTGCAGATTTTGCTGAAGTATAGGCCATACGAGCCCAATTACGAGTCGTAGTGTCTGTTGTAGCAAGAAACAAAGACCAAAAATAAAGCATTTGCCAAGTGAAGGTCATTCCTACGAGGACATCCTACGAGTCATAAGAGACACTACGACTCATATAGGTGGACTCGTAGCAAGAATCAGAGAGTCAAAATGTTGGATAAAAAACTGAAGACCAAGACTATGAGACGAACATACGAGTCATAGCCCAAGCAATGACTCGTACCAGTGGAGTCCAAGATGCCGAGAACCTGATATTATGACTCCTATTTCGACTCGTACGAGTTGTATCTGCGAGGCGTACCAGGTGCCAGTTGTCTTTTCTACATAATTTTTAGGGTTTATTTGTACATACTATAAATACTTTAAGTTAGGTTTTCATTTGAGAGGAGAGAGAGATCAGACATCTTGTATACTTAGAAAATTGCTCTTTATTATTCTCTCAAGAATATTTTAGGGTTTCACCTTAGTTTATTGTATTCTCTTGGAAAATTCATTTTGGGGATTGCAAATCTTGTGCTATACACTTTAGATATCTATCAAGCTTGTGGGTTTGCAACTTGTGGTGTCTTCACTTTTCATTGTGTTGGTAAAACTCTCAACTATGTCTATTATTTGTATTTTTGTGTGTTTTGCCTTAGCCATGGGTAGCTAAGCACCTACAAGTTGGGGTTTTGGGAACCATGGGTAGTTGACTTGAGATGACCTAGGTTTCTTGCATTTCTATTATTGGGGTTTTGCATGTATTGTCTGTTTCCCTTCATTATTTTTGTTGTTTGGTGGTGGCCAACACCAAACCCCACCTACTATCACGATCCCTACCAAGGTAGTGATGAATAGAAAAATGGAAGTAGATAACAAAATTCGATTGATGTGTTCTCATCTAATCAACTAAGTCTGACCAAGGGGAGGTTGACTGGGACAATAGTTAATGGTTAGTTGGCACGTTATGGTTGCCGACCAAGCGCTATGGTGAAATTCGACCTTCACCTTCACAAGAGGGCTGAAAGAACCTAAGTTATCATCCTGCATGCAAATCACCAATTATAGTTATGTTATCTAGGGTGATCGAGTCGACGAACTATGGGAGCTGGAAGAACCTAAGTCATCGTCCTTCATGCAAATCACCAATTGTAGTTATGTTATCTAGGGTAATCGAATCGACGAATCATTGGAAACACAATTCCCAAGTTGTCCCCAAAATTGAGTGTTTTCTCGCGTTATAGTTAGTGTTTGTTTTATTTTGTTTTTGAATCACAACCTCTCCCCCCCTTTAAAGATTTTAGTTATTGGTACTTGAAATGATTAGTAGTGAAGTCTTGCAGTCAAGCTATGTACTTGATGAATCTGTTTGTGATGTTGTTTGTTTCTCACTAGAGCGATTCTCCTCATCAATACACCCTATCAATGGTACACCAATATCGCGATCAAATTCATCTTCCATACGAGGTGAGTTATTATCTTTACCTCCTTCCTTCTTACTAATAACGAAATGCACATTAGATGTTGTCGTCACTCTCCTCTAGGGGTATTTTGATAATTTTACCGGGTGTTACAATAGATTAGGAATTGATTTACAAAATGCAAGAACTCAATAAGAGCAATGAAGTCCAGAAAGTCAAAACAACTCCGATTTTGCTTAGTGTACTAGACGAAAGCCTCGCCAAAAACACATATTGACTTTGTGTAGAATCCTTCAAGCTTTCTTCTCAAGAACGAATGGATATATGTATATCCAACATCAGTAGTATTTGAATTTTTCATTGGCTAGATAACTGTTGCACAACAAGCAAATAATAACAAAATTGTTAGTATACTGTTTGTCGGGTGTCGCTTTCAGGTTCACCGTCATGGGATCAAGTCCCTCATCAGTTCCCTGGTTTGTAAAATCATCAAAACTTCATAATATCATTTTTCCCTTTTATGAAGTTTTGATGATTTAACAAAGCATGAGAACTGACGAGGGACCTTTTTATCTAACTTAGACTAGTAATTTAAGTTACTTCCCTTATAGTTAGAATTTTAAATTTACTAAAGGAGATTCAGTAATTAGAACTGTGTCAAATTAATAAAAGTGAGCTTCAACAAAATTAAAGGTTGATGAGAAGAGCATCAATTAGTATTTCAACAATTGAGGTTTAATGAGATGTACATCAATAATTGAAAGTTGGATTGAGAAATGCTTCAACATATTGGAAGATAGTGATAAATGCATCAAAATTTGGATACATGACATTGAGTTATGGGAGAACGTTGGAGAAAATCAAAATGGTTAAGATTTGATATTTATTTAATATTTAATGTATGTCTACTTAAGATTTGTTATCAAATTAATATAGGAATGAATTTTCTTATTTCTAATTAAATTTTGCACTATTATAAACATGGTCCCTCATAGTTAATTTTTACCATGAGAATAGTTAAAAATTATCGAGTTTCTTTTTTGAGTTCATGAATAAAATATTTTGGTCACTCTAAAAACGTTACCACCGACTTCTCTACCTATTAACTCCACATTTTCTTCAAAGTAACCTTATATTATCCATAATTACAAGAATAAATGAACCAATTAAATATTGTTTATTAATTGTACAAATGTTTTTGAGAATATGGAAATTATATACACAGAGAACTATAATGCTTGTAAACACTCCAAATATATTAAAAACCTTTTGCAAACCTTAGAAACAAGAAGCAAAAATAAATAGCCAAAAGTCCCACCCCAAGTAAGTGATCTGGTTGCATATTTCTCTTAGGCAAAATGACAAGTGCCCATAGTAAGCCAACTATAAGAAATCCTAAAGTATCAAATAAGAAAGGATCTTTAGGGAGCACAAAAGAAGTTGGATACTCCCACCATGATGCAAGCACAAGGGAAACACCTAAACCAATTAAAGTATTGAATAATGGTCCAGCATAACAAGCTGAAATTGCCATTTGAACTCCATCTTTTCCACCATTTAATGCCATTGCAACATTTGATATTAAATCCCCTGTTGAGTTACCCCAAGCTAGGACAGTTAGTCCTAAAATTGAAGGGTTTATACCAAGAATGTATCCAAATGAGACTAGCAGAGAAACTAATTCTTGTGCAAGAATGTATGTCCATGTTGTACTCATAACAAATCCTCCAAGGAGCCAAATCAACAAGCATTTCTTGGGAGGATTGGATCTTTCTGTAGATAAATAGGCGACATTCCCTAAGATAAGTCCTATAAACACCGATATCATGCCAATGACTAAGTTCGCGTTGGAATATATGATTTCTCCTGGAGAACTTAATACAAATGTTGCCAGAATTGGTGCTAGAGTTACTGAAATAACCGCCATTGGCTTGGACCAATGTTCTTCACTTACAACCGGGATGGTCATCCTTCTTGGTAAGTAAAGGGGCAGTTCCAAAACGCTATGAAAATGAATGAAAAAATTGCAGCAAGATGTACTTGATGAATCTGTTTGTGATGTTGTTTGTTTCTCACTAGAGCGATTCTCCTCATCAATACACCCTATCAATGGTACACCAATATCGCGATCAAATTCATCTTCCATACGAGGTGAGTTATTATCTTTACCTCCTTCCTTCTTACTAATAACGAAATGCATAGCACACACCACGCAAATATAAACGACGTAAATGCATGAGAAACATATTGCTATCCACACACTAACACTCCCAAAAACAACGATCCCGACGAGACACGATAGTGTGAAAATGATGAACAACACATCTCTAATAAAACTCGGCTTATCAATCGTTAGTCCAATTTGAGACGTCGTGGTCAAGTACACTAGTATACTTATAACTCCCACAACGAAACAAGAAATGAAAAATGCACCACCTAGAACACTATTAAGCCCCACGCTGCCGCTATTGCTTGATCGAGTAAACGAGATGATACTCGAAAAAACATCGTTAGCGCCATTTCCTAGAGGAAGAATAGTTGTTCCAGCTATAGCAGGGGAAAGATTCATGACTTTAGCTAAGCTTTCTGCACAAGGGCAAAAATATTCAGCTGCTGTATTTCCCAACAAATAAAATAACAAAATGAGCCATACAACTAGGACTATGTACCCTAATTGTGGTAATGAACCTAAGGTACAATAGAAAAATTCAAGATAATTCAAGTACCCTTTAGTAGAACATGAATTGATGTTTTCTTTTATGTAGGTACATTTGGATTTTGAGTCAATAAATTTGTGTAAGTTGGAGCAATCACTGTTGTTAGTGTTTGACAAATGGATATTGTGTCTAATTTGGGAGTGGGTAGAAGAGTTGGAAGTAGTGAGAGTGTAAAGTAAGAGTAGAAAAAGGAAAGAGGTGTTGAGGAAAATTGAAAGAGCTGATTTGGGCTTGAAATGGAATGGAAAAATATTCACCATAATGAATGAGAAGAGAGAAGAGAGAAAAGAGAAGAGAGAAGAAAGAAGAGAGAGGAGAGCAAATCTACAAGTGATGCAAGTGGCCTTGCCTTTTTATACAAATACTCGCGAAGTCTCATTTTATGTGACTACTTTTTTTTTATGTATCCCAAAAAGAATATCATCTTATCAAAATTAAAAAATTACTTTTACCCTTGGGAGTCGTTTGATGTGAGCTATAAAGTATAATAATCTCAAGATAAAATATAGAATTATTTTATCCAGTTGGAGGTCCTAAATAGTCCTTAAATATTTATTTATTCAACCATTTTTGCCTCAGTGATGGAATAAGTTATCTCATATATATGATGAAATATCTTATTCTGAAATTAATTATCGTGGGATAACTCGTTCCTAACCAAATGACTTCTTAATGAAATGATTTTCAATCACAAAAAAAATGTAGGGATAATTTTAGATTACAAGTTTTAAAAATCCTTTTTTTCTTTCTTAAACACCATGCTAAGTGTCACATAAAATGGGACGGGAGAATATCAACTTTTAACTAAATTAATTATTTTAAGTTTTGAAAATATAATTTAGTAGGCGTTATTGGCTGTGCATTACTGCATTAAGTGAGAAGATTAATGGTGAAGGTGACTCAACAAATTTGGTGGCTTAGAAAAAAGTAGACAAAAAGTTATAACATCAGAACATTATTGCTTCCATTCGTTTGTCGAGAAATAACAAAAAATGAATCTTCGATTTAGTTTTTGAGAGAATAAATAACTAATACTACACTATGAGAAAGTAGTTGATTATGAGGTATGCATTTTATTATGGGAAAAGAACAAAATGAAAAATAAGAAATTGATACCCATATGTAAACTCCAAATGGTCATTATTAATAATGTTTTATTTTTTAACAAGCTTAGTATCTTGTATTTTAATCTTAAAATGCTTCACATTTTATGAAGAATAATGAACCATAAAAGCTACTGCAATATAAAATGAGGTCTAAAGCGCTTGTCTTGGTGGCTTGACCCTTAAACCGACCCTAATTTGTGATTCTATAATCAATTAATTAATCATGATATATGATTTTTCATAAATAATGTCAATATTTAAAAAATGAATAATAAGTAAATTATTGTACCAAAAAATATATATATAGTCTAGCCTAGGATCACGTCAAGTGGCAGTTTAAGATTAAAATATGTGTTAGTTTTGAGACGCATTAGTTAAGTTAGTTAATTAAACAATTTTTAAAATAAATTCATATTTTAATAATTTTTAAAAGTTCTTTTTATATTTGTTTAACTTTATTTATAATTATTTGAATATATTAGAGTCTCGTATTAGGTACTATTATATATATATATATATATATATATATATAATAGGAGAAGTGATACTGCTTATGTGTTAGCGTCACAATTATTCTTTGAGTTACTAAAATTTAAAAATAAATTAACTAAACAAAAAAATGGATGAATTTTTTAAAAAACTGACACATGTCAGAAGTTCATGCATTTTAACTTTTTAAAAATATATTTAAAAAATATAATTACATACCGAAAAATAGCAATTAGAGAACTGCAAAATTATAAATTAAGGATAATTAGTTAAAGTCATTATTAATAATCATTGACTATATATTATATAATTCTTTAAAATTGATATTATGATCGAAACTTTTAAACTAATTATAAAGATATACATAACAAATCGTTCATATAAATTACTTTTAAAAGTCACAATCATTAATTTAAACAATTTATCTACATTGATTTAATATTTTTATATATTTAAAAATTGTCACCAACATGGATGCTAATCATTTTAATTTATTTCCAGATATATTTTCCACGCAATTGCATATCATGTTAAATGATTGCATATAACTAAAAAAAAAAAAAATTCAATCGTTCATATAAAAGAAAAAAAAATTGTTTACTTTTACTCTTTTCTTTTTAATAATGATTTTTAAATTTTTAAATTTTAATTTTTAATTGATTCAAAATTTAATCTACTTTTATTACGGTTTTATAACTTCTCATAGTATTATCCTTAATTGTAGCACATCAGTTTATACCAAACGGTTTATTAAGAAAATAGTTTGTTTACTCTCCTTTTCATGGAAATAAAACTTATTTCTCTTTTAATTTTTATATGCAGGTCATTGAAATTGTGTGGTTCTTTTATTATAATGTAACCAAATGCTTCTATTAAGGATACAGATAAAACAATATGAAAATTATTACTATTGTGTCATTATTTTCTTAAAAGACTATTAGATTTTTAAAGGCACAAGTATTTTCTAAATCCAATATTAATTACTTTCATGTTCTTTTTCGATTTTAATATATTCTCTTCAATTTTATTTGAACTATGAATGAAATTCATTGATTGAAAAAATAAAACTCAAGCTTTTATTAGTTGCTAAAATTTGCCAGAAATTTTTCTTCTTCCAAAGCTTTCAAGTGTTCAACGAATTACTTCTACGAGTTATATGTTGACATAATATTGTATCTCAAATCAATTTTAAATTTAAGACATTTATTTCTTCATTTTTTAAATAAAAATCTTTCATTTTTGTGGCAATGTTAAATGAAGTAAATTTTAGTTATCATTTTGTTTGAAAAATTTACGTCATATCAAAAAAAATAATATTTTGATTTGATTGCGAAGGCTCCTAAATTATTCCCCCTCTATTTTTTCTATGCATAGTTATTCTAATTTTCAAAATAACTAAAAAATACTGCATATCTAATTTTTACAATTACTTTAACTTTTTACCATTTCCTTTTTACTAATCCTTTTTGTGCACAAAAATATAACAAATCATTTAATGAAGCAAGACTAGAAAGTTATTATAGTTGTTGTGTAAAATCATATTATAAATACAAGATTTATTAAAGATATTAGTTTCTTTAAAATATGACATAATTAAGTAATTTTAAAAGATTTGAATATAAATTAAAAAAACCAAAAGTCAAGAATTTTAAGAAGATAAAAAATTCATATTGAATGTGATTAATTAATTTTCTTAATTTCAATTTTAAAGATCATTCAATGAATTGGATGCTTTGATTTAAATAAAAACTCCAAAATTCAAGAATTTTAAGAAGATAAAAAATTCATATTGAATGTGATTAATTAATTTTCTTAATTTCAATTTTAAAGATCATTCAATGAATTGGATGCTTTGATTTAAATAAAAACTCCAAAATTCAAGAATTTTAAGAAGACTAAAAAAAAATCATATTGAAATAGAAGACAAAAATTAATTGATCTTCGAAATAATAAAATTATTACCTACAACAATAAAAACGTGAGTAATTTATCCACTAGGATGACAAAACATTTTAATTTGTAAAATGTGTTGCCACCCTTAAACAATTAGTTAGTTAGCCAAAAGAAAGAACAAAATAGTTTTTAGTTGGAAGTTTCGATAATGAGACAGCACGTAACAATTTAGGAATATTAGACAGTACACCTACCTGAGAGGAAACTTCCTTGTACCAAATGACAGGTCTAACTTCAACAACATTTAATAATATTCTCTCCGTTTCAATCGTTTATTTTGTTTTAATTTTATACGGAATTTAAAAAAAATAAAAATAATTTTGAATTTTATGATCTTAAATTAAAGATATAAAAAATGTATTAAAATTAATTATAATTTTATGATATTAAATATGTTAGGTGAAAAATTAGAATTATGGAGATTATATATTTCTGATTTTAGAGGCTCCATTTTCCTTTAATATGTAGTAGATTACTATCTTGAGAGCCCTGAAAAACTTAGATTGTTGGACCTTTTTACTCTGAGGATTTTGTACAGTTTCATTTTACTCAAATCAAATTAATGTTGTAAATATTATTTCTTTTAATCTCAATTTAATGTTTTTTTTAAGATTTATTTTACGAATAATGTCTTTTTATATTTCTACTAGATATTTTATTATTGTTGTTGTCGTCTTTTATATGTTTATCCCCAAAAGATATAGGTAAATTTATGCGAGGTTTAAAGGATAAGAGGCACATACCAATATCCAAGACAAGTAAATAGTAAGCTAATAATTAATCGAATGGATTAGATAAGCAAGGGAAATTAATCAAGTTAAAATAAAGGACAAATTACATCGAGAGACACTTCACTTTAAATAATTACTAAAAAAAAAACCTCGTTGTATAGATGTATAGTCAATGTATATTTGTGTATCATAATGTATATTTACTATATAACTCATGTATAAGTAATATACATTGTATAGTAGTGTACACTTTCTATAACTTTTGACAAACTATATTATATAGTCATGTAAAGTTTCGTTGATTTGAAGCTATTTTTTATATAAATAAAACATGAATAAGCTACTTGTTTTATCAACTTTAATTTCCCCTAAAATAAAAGGACTAAAATATCATGGGATGGTTTTTGATACCAATGACAATAACGCTTGAGGTATTCTCATGCAAGATTACCTTACACAATAAGTTGATTTCAACAAATAATGAAATTGCTAGAGAAAGTGTATTATTCAAAACATAGAATTCAGTAAAAGTTTATGATTTCCATGAAAGGTCTTCATGACCCGTATTAGTTTTCACAGTCGTACTTTATGTCTCATAATTTCTCCGTCCTAGCTCGGTGTCGGATCTACGGAGAAGATTTTACGATTCATAATGAGACTGATATATAATCTTTGGTCCACAACTTGACAGGATGAACTGGTGATCAATCTATAATATGTAGAAATTGTCATAGATCCAGACCATAAAAGGCAAAAGTCCACGAGAGATAGTCTATGAGTCATAGATAGGACTAGGATCCGTAGGCCGTGGGGTTTCATAGGTCCTATGCTTAGTTTAATGAAGGGCAATTTTGTCTTTTTCATCCTTTTCTAATCAAAACCTTGATGGTTTAAGGTTAAAATAAATCCCTTGATAGTACCAAATGGTATCCAAAAAGATTAATGAAGGACATTTTTGAACCAAAATTGGATGATAGGGGCATTTTATACCCAATAATTGGATGAAAGATATTTTTGTGCCATTTTCAATAGTTTGAGGGCATTTTAAGCCCTTTTTCGTATAATTAAGGGTAAATTATGTAACTAGGCATATATATGATATGTATTTATATTATACCACTATAACTTGAAAAAATTACAATTTATAGCTATAGTTAGGGTTTTATTGCTATTTTCTCTCTCCTCTCTTTATCTCTCTCGCCTCTCTCTGCAATCTCTTGCCAGATGTACAAATATATATGTATACCAGTTACATATATAAAATTATTTGAAAGATATACATATTAAATTTAACAGATATACATATATAATTCGTCTCTCTCCACTCTCTACCCTCTCGCACTTGCCTCTCTCCTTCATCCCTCAATCTCGCTCACCTCTCTCATCCCTTTCCCAATCTCGCTTGCTAGATATACAAATATATATGTATATCACTTACACATGTATAATTATTTGATAGATATAGATCGAAATACAATTTGACAAATATACATATACAATTCGTCTTTCTTGATTCTCTCTCGATCTCACTTGCCTCTCTTGCCCTTCTCTCCATCTCGGCCGCCTGTCTCCTATAATATGTAGCTATAAATCATAATTTTAGTAAACTATAGCTATTTTTTGCCTTATTATATTCCAAATGTTTGCACTTTTTGAAAAATTATTTATTTGAATTAATATATTCACAAATTTAATATAATTTAAATTATTTTAAAAATTTATATTTAATAAATTTTAAATGATCACAACAATAACAAAATTTTACGTATGATGCACCATTGAAAATATTTTTCCAATGATGGAAGGTTTTAAACGGTCTATGGTTGGAGAATATTTTGCCAAGACTTTGGGCATTTATCTGTAGATTCTATTATCTCTTTTCATCCCATGATAAAATTTTACAAATAATGTATTTTTGAAAAGCTTTCGAAAAGACCCTGTGATTTAAGCTTTATTAACTACACAAAAGGATATAACACTTTTGAAAGCATGAACATTGATCAATATGATTTTCCTAAATATTTTGGCGTGCAATATCTTTCAAAGGACAAAAAAAATCTACTTTTCAGCAAATTGTAAACCATAAAATAGAGGAAAGAACAAATCTAAATGATGCTATGATTATGATACCAATGAAAAAAACTAACTTGAAATTAATTATGCAAACATTATTCAGGTATTGATGTGTGTTATGAAACTTTCGATTTTAAGATTTTCTTTCATTGTACCCTTCTTTTTTAGGCAAAGTGGATAGTTTTGAAACTCCAGGTTCTTTTTTCCCCCCTTCTTTTCTAGGTGCATACAGGTTAATAACATTTCGGATGGTGAAAAAAATGAGAATTTTTCAAAAAGAGCAAACACTTGAAATATAATAAGTAAAATAACTATAGTTTGCTAAAATTACGATTCGTAGCTACATATTATAGGAGAGACGAGCGAGATCAAGAGAGGGAGGAGAGAGACGAGCGAAGAGTAGTGAATTGTATATGTATATTTGTCAAATTGCATGTGTATATCTATCAAATAATTATATATGTGTAACTAATATATATATGTATTTATATATCTCAAGCGGGACTGGGAGAGGAAGGAGAGAAGCGAGCGAGAAAAGGCAGAGAGTGGAGAAAGGTGAATTATATATGTATATCTGTCAAATAATTATATATATATGCCACTGATATACATATGTATTTGTATATCTGGCAAGAAATTGCAGAAAGAGAGGGGAAGAGAAGAAAGAGAAAATAGTAACAAAATCTTAACCATAGCTAATAATTGTAATTTTTTCAAACTATAATGATATTATATAAATATATATCATATATTTGTTTATGTTGATATATTTTTGATATATCTTTTAATCCCTAATAATATAACATAACATCTCGATTGATTAATAGTGATACTTTCTCAGTCGCTCTATGAAACTTACAAATCTATAAAGTAGAAATAATTCTTTGTTAGAACATATCTTCAAAAGAAAATATATATTTTGAAGCACAAAAAGGATGCAAGACAAAGATAATAAATAAACATAAAACACACTTGATATTATATTAATATGAACACTCCATTTACATAATAACATTATAAGGGAAGTTTTGTAAGGTGTCAAAGTTCATAAAAAGTTCAATTTCTTGTAGTGTATGAGCTTGTTCACCGTGCAATAATACATACACATACAAATGTGCATCATAATATAAAAAAGACAATTTATCAAGATCAAAATTCCCATATATAAAATACGACAAAAACACATATCTAATATTTTTAGTAAAATAAAACATCAATATTATAACATATGCTTCCTTAAAAAACCTTTCGATCCATCGGTCTCCTAATTTTCGAAAATTAATTAAAAACCCCACAATTTTTCCTAATTTCTCCAGCATTTCCAACTAGAACATCAATACTTGCCATTTTTATCATTGCATTTGCAAAATTTTGTCTAAATTCATTCTCATTGGCAGCCAAACTTGTAACAATTGGAGCACTTGACTTATCCAAAGTAAGCTCTTGATCAATCTTCAATATACCTTTTCGTAACGTAATTTGTCTAAAGTACTCGTTGTCAATAGTAAAAGATGTATTTTGATCCAAAAACGCCGTTGCAGTGCTTTTAGCACTACAAGTTTTCAATAATTGAGCAGCTAAAGTAGGATCCATAGTTTTATCAGGCACCGGCGATAGCCTATCTTGAAAAAAATTACAATGTGCGACTCCAACTGTATGAGCGCCTAATAGTGTCACCATATCATTTAAGGTAAGTCCTTTATTCGTGAAAAATTGAAGAGCTTGTGGAATTGTAAGCGATGGGCCTGGTAAATTTACATCTGCTATATTTGAAATTAGGCCATCGCGTCTACCAGTTGGTATAGGATAAGTTGGCCCTCCAGATAACGCTATAGCATCTCTAGTTGCTAGTGCAATTATGTCAGCACATGATACAATTGATGGACATGAAGTTTCTAGGCTTTTCTTGATTTTATCGATCAGCTCATAGCCTCGAACTGTTTTGTTTGGGCCAGCTTCTCTCTCTGATTTCTTAGACTTTGTTGACTTTATGAGTATCGATGCATCGCAACCCTAAAATACATTTATAGGAACAATATATCATGGACTTTGTTAAATATTGTAAATCTCTATTCCAAATTGAATGATATTTACACTCCTAAATTTTGAAAGGGCGTATCATTTGTCCTCATTTTTCAAATATTTTTAATTTTGATAAGGTAACTTTTTTTTTTGAGACAGACTGAAAAGAAAAAGGCGTGTAGTCAACTTACTCTGACAAAGCAATCGTGAAAATGCATGCGTAGCAAAGCTGCGGTGATGGAACGATCAATATTGAACTGATTCTGCACAGCTTGTTGAACAATATTTTCAGTTTGTGGACATGTAGAGTTGTAAAATCCTACTTGAAGTTGGGCTGAAACTAAATTGAGCACACAACAATAATGAAATAATATTAATCCTATTAATGACGATGGTAATGTCATTTTCATCTTCATAATGTTCATAAAACACCTAAATTATATATGAAAAAGAACTTTCACAGTTCTAGAATATAGTTTTATGGCTTATATAATTAGTGATGAAGTTAAAAGCTAGCCAATATATATATATATATAGGATGAGTGTGGTGGAGTCAACTTTTGGTCAAGGATTCATCGGAACTTTCGGATCTCTCTCAATGAAAATTATATTATTTTTATATGGGTTAAAATAATTTTCTTCATCTGAAATTTAGAATCTTTTTCGATAAAAATTATATTATTTTATATGGGTTAAAATAATTGTATATATATATATATAATATATGTCGAACCCTTTTTGGATAGTTTGTGTGTCTGTTTTTTTTTAACTCCTTTGTGAAAGAAGTGGAGGTCGCGAATTAGAGTAGTAGGCTAATTGGTGGTAGGGTTAGGTGGTTATCTAGTCATGAAGTACAACAGGTAGGGTGTTGTTTTTTTTTTTTTTGGTCCTATCTAGTTTATTCTGCTTATGGGTTTTTGAGACGAGGGTTCCCAGGAAACGACCTCTGTACTTTTATGAGGTAGTGGTAAGGTCTGCGTACACTCTACCCTACCCAGACCCCACTTGTGGAATTTCACTGGGTATGTTGTTGTTATTGTTTGTGAAAATTCTAATTTCGTCACTGTGCAGGATAAGGGTTTTGACGTTGGCCACATACATGGTCAACAAACACCAACAGGCATATAATAAGAGTTTTTTGATACACCATCATGGGTTGTGATGCAATGGGAGACTACTCTACCCTTAATCAAAGGCACGAGCTTGAGCTGTGGGTATGGAGAAAATCGTGTTGGAAGAGCCACACAAAATGGGCCCAGTGCACGATTTGGATCGGTCAAAGATCCAATGTGGACTTTAATACCGAGGAGAAAACCAAAGATTTTTTGTTCATATTCTCATACGCGTTAATCACAAATAGATAAATGCATCCATTGGATTCTTATTAAATAATTTACTTCTCACGAATTATTTAACTATATTTCGTACATTAGTACTATAATGAGTTCGAGAATTAATTAAACAACCACAATTAACTTATTAAGAACCTTGATTAGAGCGGTGATTATATTATGTTTGAAAAATCAATAGGTCTCAGAAGCATGGAATTAAATAATTTGGTTTCGATAGAGTAATCTTGTCCTTAAAAGGAATTTAGGCCTCCCAATTAATTAAGGTGGTGGCAGAATTCTTCCAATTTACAAATCCTATGAAATTCAATTTTCAACAATTAACTTCAATTTAAAACAATAACAAAATTGTGTTTTCTAGCAATGAATAATAAGAGAAAAATGGAAGAATTTAGTCATCTATATTAATCAAAACATTTTGGAGGAAATATGATACATACATTTGATTGTGGTCATTATTCTATATCAAGTAATAAATCTCATTTATTTAGTTTTTGGGATTGAATTAGATTCAAGATTTATTTTTTTAATACTATATCAGAGTGGGATGCATCTCAGTCAATATTGGGGTCCCAAATTAAATTGCTCGTGCTTCAGATATCCAACCTTAGACGTGAAATGGGATGTAAAGAGTCAAGAAATTTCACATCGATGGTTAATAAAATGGATTGTCTCCTTATATAGATTTGGACAATCCTCCACTCATAAGCTAATTTTTGATGTTAAGTTAAAACCAAGATCGTCTTCTTTTCTTTTTGTATAGGACCTTTTTCTCGCTTTCAGATAATAGATTTTATCAATTGTTGATTAAGTGTGGAAATTTTGTGTGGATAATTCTCCACTCATAAGCTAATTTTTGACGTTAAGTTAAAACAAGATCGTCTTCTTTTCTTCTTATATAGGACTCTTTTTTTCTCCCTTTCAGATAATAAATTTTATCAATTGTTGATTTAAATGTGAAAATTTTGTGTACATAATTAATTAGATCAATCTAATGAATTATCATTAATTTTGTGTATAGATACATGAAGATTTTATGTCATCTATTTCTACTAAACTTCAATAAAATATGATCATTTTGTTAAATCTACTAAATTTTTTTTATATAATCATGTGATGCATCAGTAAATTTTATATTTACTAGTTTAGCATACATGTGTTGCACGTGTGTGTCATATCAATATTATTAAAATTAAATACTATAAATATTTGAAGATTCTTAGTATTATCATATTTAACTATTTCATCTAAATTGACTTTTGTAAACATAAAAAATATTAATGAGAATGATATTTCTTAAAATAATTAAAAATAAAAATGATAGAATGTAAAAGAAATTATCATTTTTTTTAGAATTTTGTCTAATAACAAATAACTAGAGAATATAAAAAATTTCATACATTTTGATGAGAGAAAACCTTAAAACTTTTACCATATAATTTTCTCTTATCATATATTTTAGAATTTCTTAATTTTCAATTTTTTCCTATTACATATATTTTAGGATTCTTTAATTATTAATTCTCCTAATACCTCTTACCATAAATAATTTTCTCTTACTATATATTTTATGACTCCTTAATTTTTAAAATATATTTTTCTCTTGCTATACATTTTAGGGTTCTTTAATTATTAATTCTCGTAATATCTCTTACCTTATATTTTCCTCTCCTCATATATTTGAGTCTTTTTAATTTTTTAAAAAAATATTTTTATTTTATCTTATATTTTAGAATTCTTTAATTTTAAATATTTTAAATACAATCAAATAATAATTTGAGAAGAATAGTAAATGATAATTTTTTTATTGCAAAGTCTTTTAATGAAAAGTAAAAAATTCAATCAATATTTCTATGGACCTTCATATTTTTAAAGTAATATTAATTTAGTATGTGTATCATACGTCTAATAATAAAAAATATATATATAAAAAAACTATAATGCCTCTACTTTAACATTTTTCTCCTACAAAAGGATAAATCACTAAAGACACGTTTGTCATTAATAAGACTCAAAAAATTAATTGTATAAAAATATTTTTAAGTTTTTTCTTTTTTCTTTTTTTTTTTTGCTTTTGGCGAATACTCATGCGATAAATTTGACTTTAATTTTTGTGCATTTAACCTTTTTTTTTATTAACATGTTTTCTATATAGCATAAAAACAATAAAATTCTTTAGATGACAATTTCTTATTGACAAACATAACAAAATTTTTTAATTGTTATTGATCTACAACTTTTTCTTAATATAGACAAATTATAGACTATTGTAATATATTCTTACTATATTTATATTCCAACAATACAAATTTGTAATGAATAGTGGAAAAACTAAAAAAAATATGATACAATTAAATATATTTAAGTATTATTATTTTTAAAAGTCTAATATTAGGAATAAACTTTTTTCAAAGAATTGTCGCATTCAACTTCTATTAGTAGGATTGTTCTTACTAAAAATAATAAATTGATATTTCTAAGCATGAGTGCTGCTTCAAACGACTGTCTTCCCTTCTTTATGTAGTACTTTTTTATGATCTTTGAATTAAAAACATGAAGTTAATTTGTTAAGAGAAAATTTAAGTATGTATAGTTATTTAAAAATTAAATAATTACTTGTGGTAAGGTAAATATTTCAATAATAAATACCATAAATCTAAATTTGATGTAAAAAATGAATGCATTATCAACAACAAGATAAATCATCAATTGTCACCGTCAACCTTTTTTCTATTTTTTCGAAAAGGTAGAGTTCATGAATTATGCCAATAACGCAACAAAATAAACTAAAATCACGTTATTAAAAAAATAAATGATTTAGATAGATAAATACAAAATATGACAGCATGGAAAAAATTAAACAACGTGAGATGTATGGAGATAAAAAATTCAAAAGAAAAATATTACAAATTATATGTAAAACAACAATATAATCATGTTCAACTTTTTATTTATTTATTTATAAATATTCTATATATAGAGATACTATCACTAATTAGAATCCATGGTAAATTAGAATCTTTTTTAGCGACGGTAAGATTTCTTGATTTAAATAAGAAAGAAGTAGAAGTCCATCAAATAAAGAAGATTTAGGAGTGTTTACTCTTTTTTTTTGCACGTGCCTTTTTTTTATTTTTGAGAACCTTTTTTGGATCGAGATTTTTTTTCAAAAGTTTTTATTTTTTTTTTGGATAGTTATTGAACCTTTTTTTTAGTGGGGGTGACGTGGGTTGGGGGATTTTTGGGTTTTTTTTAAAATGTTTCCTTGTTTTGGAAAACTTTTATTATTATTATTTTGAAAATACTTTTTTACTATTTTTTTTTGGATCAAGTGTATTTAGTTCAAAAAGAATTCTTTGGGTAAGAATTTAGTTATAATAAAAAAATCTTCTCCATTTAAATTTTATTATATTTATTATATTCAATATTTAATATCATTAAAATAGTAATATAATAATTGAAAAAAATAATAAAAAGACAATTTTATCTAAAATGAAGTTTTTTAATAAAGGGCAAAAAGTTCAATCAACATTGTCAAGGTTTTCACACTTTTAATATAGTATAGATTATTTTTATACTTATCAAAAAAAAAAAAAACCTCTAAAAACATGCATGTGACTAGTGGGAGATTCTTACTATCCTAAAGTTATGTAGTTTGGTTTACTCATAAAGTCAGCAACCCGTGAATGTTCCTTATCTATCATTCTTCAATAAGCCAAAAGATTTGGTAAGCCATATCTAGTGACCTTAGTTTAATATAGTAGTAAGTACTCATTATATATTGGATTGTGATTGGTTGTTATTTATTATAAGATTTACTAAAATGACAAATATTATACATGTTATTACGGGTTGTAACATTAGATAATGAATTGCAAGTTCTAGCAATTACGAGTTTTAACAATTTAATTACAAGTTATAACAAATATATACATTATACCCTTTCCATACAAATTAACAATTTAATTACAAGTTATAACAAATATATACATCATACCCAATCCATACCAATTACATACTCAAACATATATCTTAACAGATTTGAGTATGTAATTTGTATGGAAAGGGTATAATGTATATATTTGTTATAACTTGTAATTAAATTGTTAAATCTCGTAATTGCTAGAACTTGCAATTCATTATCTAATGTTACAACCCGTAATAACATATCTAATATTTGTCATTTGAGCAAATCATTCTTATTTATTTTGCTACTTTTATTGTATTTATGAGTTTTCAATTGCTTTTCAGTTTCCACTATAGTCATTTTTGTGCCTAGCATTTTCTGTTTTTGGGGCTGATATATTTGAGTTAAGGCTCTTCAAGAAATAACATCTATATCTCTATGAGGTAGTGATAAAGTCTGCGTATATTTTATCCTCCCAGACCCCACTTGTGAAATTCTACTGAACATGTTGTTTAATATAGTAATAAGTCATTTACCTTATTTTCAAGATCATGATTTTCAATGCTTTAAAAAAGTTTACCTATAAATATATGAATTATCGGGATATATATATAAATTATTAAAAGTTATAGAGCGGTGTTTTTTTTAATTTACTTGACATAATTTGAGTTGATGTGAAAATTAAGAAAAAAATGAAGACTTTTAATATTTATATAGTTACAGACTTCTAATTTGAAATTTATAGTTTTAAACCTGTCATGATGTTTATATCGCTAAAATAATCAATATAAGGTGAAAGAACCTTCTTTCATTTAAATTTTCAGTTTAACTAATCGAACTCTAACTTAACTCTTGAATCTGCGAGCTTAAATATCTACTTTCTGAAGCGGATCCCGCCATGTATACAATCTGCGGAATCAAGTCTCACACTAGCATCAACTGATATTAAAGTTAACCCAATAGTTAGGTTTCATTACTTTCGAAATCCTTGTGATAGATGTGGAGAGGTGTGTGAAAAGAAATATTCATGATATACAACAAAGCCACTCCATTTTTTCAATAAAGATAAAATAAGAAAGTTAAATATATTTTTTTTCAACGAATTAATAAGGAAATCGTATCGAAACGAAGGGAGTGAGTAATATTATAATTTACTTGTTAGGTATAAGATGCAATTGTATATATATTTTTATATATTATTATTATTATTATTATTATATTCCTTCAAATAAATCAATCAATAGTCACGAGACAAATAGGTGGATGATGCCCATCATTTTCTTTGTCTAGGGGGCTTTTTTGGCATCATCATAATTTTAAAATGCAGAATAAATACACATTCCCATAAATACAAAATGGCAAGTGTGGACCAAATATAAAGTTTGACACTATTAATGCTATATATTTGAGGCATTGTCAATTACTTTGGAAGAAATAATGTCCAAATCATTGCCACTGCAGTCAATATACTATATTTTATAGATTGAAGACATAATTGTATTATTGTCTTTGGGACCATTGAGCCCATGGTCGTGATGAACTACCATCGAATCGAGACGATTTGGATTGATTTATTTTAGTTACTTTTAAGTTAAAATAATTTTTAAAATTAGAATTACAAGCTATTTAACTTTGTATGTTTTTTTATTCTCTTTTGGATGAATTTGAATATAATGACCTTTAAGGTCATTTGCATACTTTTGCATGAATTTATTGTTTTACCCCTCTCCGCAGCTTCTTTCTAATCCTTGTGTGGTGCTGGGATGGGTGGCACGCCTCCCAGGTTGTTGGGTGAATTTGGTGCAAGTTTTCCTCTTTTTGGAGTCTTAAGTTAAAAAAGATTGACTTGCCGAAATATATTTTTTTAATAGGTCTCTCAAGTCAAAATTTGACAAGTTAATTCGAGATAAGAGAGTAACAACAACATCTGCATAATGATTTTGGAAAAATAAGGTTTAGGGGACGAGGATTGTTCGAAAAGGGTAGATGGAAAGTCACTGCGAGCGACGAAGTTTATGTTTAGAAAGACTCTTGAATTCCTAATGTCACTAAAGTTTAACTCTCCTTTTGCAAAAAAATATTGAAAAAATACTTGAATTATTAACTTCATTGACTCCGTTAAAATGTCTCCTTGTTTGACTCACTGAACTTAAAATATACCTCCCATGTTGCAATATGAGGAAAATACACCCTAAATTCTGACCTAATAAGGAATGTTTTTAATACTTGTAGCAGTTAGAGAGTGTATTTAATTTTAATTAGTTAAATAAAGGTGTGTTTTTAAAGCTATCAATAACTTAAGGCTAAAACTAATTACTTACACCAAGTTCAGGAGTGTTTTCAATACTTGTCTCTAGTATAGGATTGAATTTTAAAAATGTTTAATCTAATAAATGTAAAATCCTAGACTTCAAAGATGGATGATTTGCGTAGATTAATTTTCTATGAAAAAGGAGTAAATGTTAAGTTATTCATCTAAGATAGGTGACCCATATACTATTATTGTCCCCTACTATTTGCACTGATAGTTAGTGTTAGCTATGGCAATTACTATCTTCTTTACTTAAATCTCAACTCTTTTATTGATTGAAGTTGGGATGGTTCTTGCTGATGATGCTCATAAGTTGTGTTTCATAATTTCTGTGTGTGTTCTTAAAGTCTAGGGATAATGTCATTTTTACTATTTAATCATATCTCTTCCAGCAAAGATTTCACTACAATTATATTATATTTTCGTTAATGATTCAGAGATGAAGCAATGCAAAAACAAACCAAATTTCGTATCTTAATGTTCAGTTTGATATTATCTTCCTTATTCTTCTGTTGTTTCTGATCAAAACGTAATCTTTCACACTCTGAGTCATGAAGTTCTTTCTCCAGAGAAGAAACAACGATGATATCTAGGAAATAAGCATCGGCTAATTCTATGTCAGCAGTCGTGATAATACAAAAGGATGCAAGAGAAGGGTTAAGCTCAGAAGAGCATTTGAAAATAGGGTAGGTCCTGTCCTTAAAGATTCAAATTTTATCCTCCGTACAAGAAGAAATTAGAAAAATGATAAGCTGGAGAGGTTGACACCACAAATTCGACCTCCTAAAAACCATTTAAGTACTAACCTGTCCTTTTTCAGCTCCAGCATCAGCACCTGGACGTACCCTGCGTTGGTTTTCCGATTACCTGCTGTTGAAGACACTTCCTACTCGTGCTTGAACCCAAGCTAGTCATCCATGCAAAGTCTTGGATTGTGTATTTCAATTATCCAAATATTAGTAAGAACTAACCATTGAAGTCTCAACATATGGACTTAATTATCAGAATTATTGGCGTCAAAACACCAATGCATATAAATGATCATCAGAGTCTTCAGTAAAATGAACAGAGCTGTCTTGACTCGATGCTGTAGTTCTTTCTGATGTGGAACATGTTCTAGTGATAGAATTTGATACTCTACAAATTTCTTCCATTTTGGATGTACAGGGGGTCCAGATGCTCTCCAAGTTTACAATACAAAGACAAAGTTCAATGTGATGCTGTCCAGATGAACATCCAGTCTTTGCTCTCTGAATCATTTGGCATTGTTCTTCTAATGTTTGTGGAATGTACATCTGTTTCTGCAAACCACATGAAAACTTGTTCCTTCAAACAAAATTTCTATGGTAAAAAGATTGTCACTGCCAGTGTCAATCTCAGGATTTGGGTTCAAAACATGAAGTAAACACATAAAGAAGTCCAAGGGGGTTCAACATCTACTACATATAGTCATCTACATAAAAAAGAACTTTAATCATGTATAAACAATGTAATTCTGTCGAGTGAGGCTCAGATGAACCACTGGACCTTACTAGGGCAGCCCCTGGCGCTGGTGCTTTTGAAAGTGATGAACTATCACAGTTGTAAAACGGAAGTTGGTCTTCCACATCATTATCAATAGTGAATACACTTGATTTCTTTTAGCAGACTTGCTATTATTTCTGTAGAATTTTCTAGCTTTAGCTCAATATCTTTTAATTATTATTAATAATGCCCCTTGTGTTTTAGGTTCTTGAATTCAGAAGCTCCCATTTTGGAGAGAAACCTAATTCTACAGCTGCCAATCCAAACTTTTTTCATCTCTCAGAAAGATAGTCAAGAGCATCAGATACGATTTAATCGCGGGAAAGCACAGAAGTATCACTTAAACAGTTGCCACTTTTTGCCTCCCACAACTAAAGAATTCAAAGCACCACAAATATCACGAAACCATACATTATAAAATGAAATGACCATCCTTTTAGATATAAGTAATAAAGTAAAATGACCATCTCTTTTGATCAAGTAGTAATATAATAAAAGGACCACCATTATTTTGCTCCCTTCAAGAAATAAGCAGCTTATTCCTTGACCAGTTGAGGAATGTAAAAGTAAAATCTCAAGGTAAATGGGGAATAAGTGAGCATCCCTTGTTTTGAAACCCAAACTACATTCAGGGGTGTGTAAAGATCAGCTTAACTGATTAACCAAACCGGAAAAAATGTTTTTGGTTTATTGGTATCCAGTTATTGGGTTAAGGTTATAAATGATTTTGTAACCTTTTTTATTGGACTACGGTTTTAGTTAATGGTTAAATTGACAACCCAATAAGATTATAAGTTATCTTTTTATCCTCCAATTATATGCATGCTTATGTATCAAACCTTTGAAGAATACTTAGTGGATCACTAAACGAATGGGTAAGTGACATTTCTCTGCAATCTCTTTTGTATTTAAAATTGTTGCTCAACTTGAAATCCAAAGGAAATATTTGCTTTAGCATCAAGATGTTTTCAATTTGAAATTTGTTTGCTCCTCTTTGTACGTTAAAAGAAATTGAGCTTGAATCGTGAATTAGGACCATAACTAGAGTCTTAGTATGAATATACTGCAAGAAGAAATTAAAATAATCAACAATTATTCTGCACCTACATTAGAAGATATTTGTAGTTGAATGTCAGCATTTATATCTTCATGAAAAATGCTAACTTTTTCTCTTTTTTTTACCCTTCGGGTGTGCACAGGTTAAACCCCCACTTCTGTGTAATATAGCTTGCAAATCACACAGAAGAGGTAACCCACACTAGACAAGTCCGGTGCGACGAGCTCGACCCAGAAGGCAAACACTTTGCTTTTACTGGCAAGGGGTTTTGAACTTGAGCCTCCAATATAGAAAGTCTCAAGCCCAAACCACTAGGCCACCCCGAAGGGTGAAAAAATGTTTAACTTATTGAATGTTTGAATAAACAGAATAGTACAACAGTTTTAATAATGTTATTCTATAGTGCAATAAGTGATTTTGATGACACAGTTTGAACTTTAGAACTGAAAATTCGGACTAATAGGAGTGATCTAACTAAAATGGATTTGTTGAAAAATTAGAGGAGCATTCTCTTATTGCTTAAACCGAACCATTAGGGACAGCTAACCAATTAGACGAAAACTGATAGCAAATATCTTACTGGTTTGGCTATCCGTTTAATGTGTATACAAATAAAAAATCGATATACCGAACAGGTAATACACAAAATCGGAACCGAACCGACTAATAAGTACCCGTAATTTTAGCAAGCCTTGGTCCTGTTATCACGTATTTTGATTCTCATTTTAGGCTTCCTTAGGATAATTAGCAGCTGAAATGTTCTTATCCCTTCTAACAAAGAAAGAAGCACACCTTAAAAATCACACATAGTGAGACAGGAGATAAGATGACGAATTCTTCAATCTGCAACTCTGTCCCAGGTGAACATCACCAAATAGATACCTGCATCATTGTAACCAGAGAAAAGTGGCCTAAATACACAAAAGGAGAAATGTTTTGCAAACTTCAATTGAAATATTCTTACCTGTATTCACAATGTTCTGGCCATGCGCAACGCGCTTTCCCGTAATCCCAATAGCAGTCCTCATCCCTCAGAGGCCCACGCTTTGCTTTTTGTTTTAATACGTACAATGTCAATAGAAACTCAACTTTCATAGAAGAAGATAAGAGGAATCAGACACCACCTTTTGTAACAAATTTAGACTTTTTATCAGGATGAATATCATGCCACATCTCAAGCCATAGCTCCCGCATCAAAACTGGAGATCTGACAATGTTCCTGTGATTTGCTACCCAAGAAAATTTACAGTCATCAGATCGAAGATTGCCACGAGGTGTAAGATGTCTAAGGTTGATTCAACACCTTATATCTAGAACAATCCAACATTACCAAATTTATTCTATGCAATTGTACAAGGTCTTTAATATTGCATCACATGGAAGCTAGATATCCTATATGCTAGATTGGTTTGAGGTATACATTGATGTACCATGTTTAATTATGTCCAGTATCAAATGCTCACAACCATCTTAAACCAATGAAGGAACCCAGAAAAGTAACATTAATCTATGGAATTGGACAAGCTCTCAAAGCATGCTAATCAGGCAAGCTGGGAATTTCAGTGTCTCCCAAAAATGAAATTATCCAAGAACAAAATTTAGGATGATCTTTTGCATAGTTTGATAATTACAATAATGCTGAGCATGCATTGCATGTCATGGGCTGCTTTCCAGCTATGCCCCATGACCCCTTGGTTACTCTCACGGTGCCCTGTCAAGAAGCGCCTAGAGCGATGGTCCCCCATCTTGTTGGCGTCAAGTGATAAGTGCACCTCTGCCTATGTCTCCCCATTGATAGCAGTTGCCAGTGCCGTCAGCAGGCAGTGCCCGATGCCCCATAGCCAGTGCCTGTACAGCCACACCCTGCGGACAGCACTCCCTGATGCCAAAGATAGGGGTGCTGCCCCTCCAAGTGCAGCCACCAGACCAACTTTTCCTTACACTGGTTTGCAAGTTGGGCATATGCAACATCCTTACACAAACTTTTTTTAGATTAATTGAAGGAGTAGAATGATATTATATTGGATGTAATTGATTATGTGATATTGTCGTTCCTTATTTAGTATTATTAGGACTCATTGTACAAGTACTCATTCTCATGGGTTGTATATTCACTAAGAAATACAAAGAAGCTTTTTCTTCTTCTTGAAATCTTCAATTACAACAAACTTTCGGACATTATCTAGAATTAATTTGACAGTCATAACAAGCTACTGAGTGTCCTCGAGTAATTATCAATTGACAAGAATGAAATGTTGAATGTTTGTACAAGTCATACTAGATAGAGCTCATAACATTAATAAAGGAAAACTAAATATAGAGCATCTTTTTTTACATTGTAACTGGACAGCTCAGATCCATAGAATATTCATAAATTTGAGGGGAATCAGTTGGGTGATGCCAGCAAGAGCTAAGGAAGTACTGTATAGCTGGAACAGAGAAGGAAGTTGGTCCAGCCAGGAAGAGAATGGAGGATTATCCCAGTATGGCTGTATGGAAAAAGCGAAATCAATGACGATTTGAGAATAAACAGTGTAGCATATGGAAGCTGAAAATGAATTGTTTATCCTTGTTTTATTTTTGGTGTAAACAGGAAAGTTTAGGGGAAGCAGAAGACATTTTTGATGTTTTAGACAATTTGTAAAAGGAATAGATAGGAATGGTTTTGTGTTTGTAACTGTCTGTTTGGGGACTATAATTGTTAAGAGTTCCCCAGTTAATATATAGAATGTTACCATTAACAACAAACAACATAAGTGAATTCCACAAAGTAGGGTTTGGGGAGGGTAGAGTGTACGCGTAGACCTTACCACTACCAGGCTGTTTCCAGAATACAGAACGTTACCATTATCAGAACCAAAAAAAAATAAATGTTTCCATTATCAGAGAGAGAGAGCGCTTATAAAAATTAGGGCAAGGGGCCAAATTTGCCCTGAAATGAAACAATTTCGCGCTCTATTAATAGATGGGGTCACCTGTGCCCGCGCCATTCCAAAATTGTCTCATTTATTCCCTACTGACCAGTCTTGTGGACTAATATGTCTCTAATTAGTCTGATTCGTCCAATTATGAAAGTTTTTTTGGTCATTACAATCAGTCTCTTCTTTCCAAAATGATTTTCTTCTTCAAGATTCTGTTTATGGCTATTATATAATATTAGAACATTTTTATCAAAGAGAAAGTAGGAGATTGCTGGACACAATCTCAAAGCATGGAAAAATGTGATCATTTTCAATGATACCATTAGCATTTCTTCAACAAAAATCAACAGGCTAGGTTTGGAATCCCTGTCGCAATCCTCGAGAAGCTTGAAATTACCTATGTAGCACACCATCCATAAGCACTCCAAAGTCTTCATTTCATAAATAACTAACTCCAAAGTCTTCATTTCATAAATAACTATGTATCAAATTTCTCCATTTCTCATAAAAGCCCATTCAATCCAAAAAGATGATTTTGCCATATGCAGACATTCTTCTGAACCCCCTCCCAGAATCCAATTAAACACCACCCTTTTGACCAAACCCCTTCCTCTCTCCCCTTTCACCCACCCACCTATTCTTTTTAAACCCCGCTCCACTATAAATCACCATGAAAAGCCACCCGTCTCTTCTCTTTCTTTAGTCTGGAGCTAAATTTTAGAAATGGGGAGCTAATAGGTCACCTAATCCAACACCACTTAAATGTTTCATCCTAGTAGAGCCAGAAGCTAGGCATTTCTTAACTCATGCAGCACTAGAGAGCGTGCAAACAAAAAAATAGATTGAATATTGGAAGGTGGGTTCCTCCAAAGTTTCAATTAAGGTGTTAATATTATCTTTTCTCTGGAAAAGTTTATTTTCTTGTTTCTGGAATTGTTGAGATGGCGAGAAAATTGAATCTTGGATGTCGAAATCCTTCGAAGTTTTAATTTTGAAGGTGTTAATGATCTTTATGCTAAGAAAGTTATATCTTGATTCTGGGTTGTTGAAATGGCAAGAGTAGATATGTTTCATGTGAATCAAGAGGCCAGCGTTGGTGGCCAGGCCACAGTCGCCGATGCTCCGGCAATGTTAGCGGTGAAGAGGGTAATGCTCGATGTTTTTTTCTTTGAGGAACATAATGCTCGATGTTGATGAGGGTTCTTATTATTATTAGTTTTGTTTCATCGTTTATAGGTCAAATTGTGATGATCATAGCTTAGCTTGTGCCACCAAGTTTGAGATACGCGAAGCTATAGTCAAGGAGTGTCATATGGGGCTGAATCTGATGGTTCAGTGGATTTAGAAAATGCAACTGGTAACGAAGTTGCATGTGAGTAAAATCTGGAGAGGGATGGCTTTTAGTGGTGGATTATGGTTGAGTTTACGGTGGAGTTGGATTGGGTATAACAAGAATAGGTGGGTGTTGGTATAAAAAGGGAGAGGGGAAAGTGGTACAGTGAAAAGGGTGGTGTATAATTGGGACACATGTCTTAATCTATAAGGGCGACGGCACAGGTGACCTATTAATGGAGAGACAAAAAATTTCAGCACAAGGTGACCTATTAATGGAGAGGCAAAAAATTTTCAATTTCGCATTGTTCAGGGGCAAATTTGGCCTCCACCCTAAAAAATATGAAAACAGAGGGGAAACTGGGAAAGCAAAGAAATAATGGGTGAGAAATAACTGCATTCCACAGCCTTAGGATATTAAACAGATAAAGAACAGACACAAATGAGCCGTAGGATATCTGATGATGAACCAGAAGAAAGATATATATATTCTGGCCAACAGAGCAAAGTGAGAGAGAGAGGGTTAAATAACCAAAAAATTTATTTAGGAAACTTAAAATAAGATTAAGGAAATTATTTCAGATACCTTTATCAAGCTCCCAAACTGCTGTTCTTGTTCCTGGGGAACTTTCAGAATCCTCATAATAGGTTATGTACTTCACCGTAGGTGACTTTGTCATATTGGGAAAGATATCTTCACCATGTTGATGGTCTATATTTTGATGCACTTGTACGTCTGAGCCATCATGCTCTGACTGATGTTGTCAAAGACAGAGAGTAAGATAGAGCTGCAGTTGTCAGTGAGTAACCAATATAAATGCTAAAATCATCCATAAGCAAGCTTAGCAGAAAACTAAAGTATGAGATCATGTGACTGCATTTTCATAAATATGTTATGTTTCCCACATGGAGCCAATTAGGTGAAAGGGATCTAATGAAATAACATTGCATCGCTTGGTTATTTAGGCCCTCGATCCAAATGAACCATCCTTTCCATGGAGGTCAATTTTTGTTCCATGAAGAGTGATTAATAAGGATTGAGGGCCCAAATCATTCAGTCCGGGTAGCTGCCTTTATTACCCTTCTCGGACCCTGACTGTCCAACCTGAGACCAGATGGGTGTAGTTCCAACTGCATTCAGAAGCAGGACTGTTGGGCCTACACTAACACTGAGAGATGAATGCTAAAGCCCAAGGGACTGTTTTGTAGGAAAAGGTGGGGATCTTTAAAATGTATTGCATCAAACATTCAAGTATCCGAGAAATTACTGACAATTGTCAGACATATCATAATGTATCAGGCAGCTCTTCTAATGTGTCAGTGTGGGATGGTGAGATTGTGTTGGAGCTGTTTTCACATGCTTAATATGATTAGAAGCCCCATAAGTAGTGCTAGTAAAGGAGGTAACAATTGTTGTGGTTTTCCAATTTGACTAAGAATGAGATCAAACAAAATATTAGATACCAAAAAGGAAGACAGATGATCTTTGTAGACATGAACTCCAAAATATATCAATTTCGACCTTCAAAGTCATACAACAGAACTGATCAGGGGGACAATGGTATCTTAGATATCTATACCTATGATGGTGATACCTGTGGCGTCCTTGTTATGTTCACTTTTGGTCCCAGCCAATTCTTGCACCAGGAGAGGGAATGGTATGGCACCTGCAAATCTGCTTCACTTAATAAAAAAACAATCCCTTGCATGTACTCATAGTCACAGATATGAAAATTATCATAATCAAACGGATCTATTAAATTTAAAAATTACATTACTTCTGTCAGATTTTTGCAGCTAACTCATAATTCTAATATAAACGTTACCCCTTGTCACACATAATATAGTGAAATTATTCCATATCTTAAAACTACAATTATCTAAAGTTCATTCTATTACGTAAAGAATGCAACATTTTAAGTCAATTTATTCACCCGTAGAAAGAACAGCTGAAATAACTTTTCAAACGTGCAGACATTGTTTTTCAACGTGCAGGATTTTGATAATATTAGACACTTTCTTCAAAAAAGATGTATAATAATCCACTAGCACGTGCTACCTCTACCTAACACAAAATTTTGCTTTCTTTTTTTTTCTTTTGGTTGTTGGGGGTGGGGGTGGGTGGGGAGGGGATACACAATTTCTTATATGGGGTTATATTACTATTGAATTTCAGAAGAATCAATACATTCTTAGAATAAATGAAATTGAGCTCGACTAAAGGTGATAAGCATTTAAAAGCATTAGGTAGTAGGTCATAAATGTCGAATTGTCGAGCTAACTGTTGACCAACTCATCTAAAAGCTTATATTGTTAAAGGGAGCATATTGCTACTAACTTAATTATTTTGTCAACATGCCCACCCACATGCATTGATTCTTTTTTATGAGCCGAGCAAGTGAAAATTCCTCTTGATGATGGGTTATTGCATGCCCCTTCTTTATCAGTAGTATTCTCCACGAAAAGAAGCATCTCGAAATACGATTTTGGTAAATGCACAGATGGTTGGCACACCCATCATTTTAGTTGTAAATGCACAGACGGTTGGGACACCCATTAAAAACTCTTATCCTTTGAGTAATAGTAAAAGTACGAATCCCTTTTCAACTATTCATTTTGATTTATGGTATCCTATTTCCTGAGCTGAGGGTCTATCGAAAACAGCCTCTATACCTCCTCGAGGTAGTGGTAAGATCTGCATACACGCTACCCTCCCCAGACCCCACCTAGTGGGATTTCACTGGGTATGTTGTTGTTGTATAGGTCCTATTCAAACACTTCCCTTGTCTAGTAGTCGATGGTTTGTTACTTTTATTGATTGTTGCACTAGGATGACATGGATGTATTTGTTAAAGGCCAAAAGTGAAGTTTTCCCCCGCTTTTGGTCTTTTCATAAAATGATTTGTGCTCGGTTTAAAGCTAAGATAAAGATCATGCAAGCTGATAATGGCGCAAAATACATGGATAAAACTTTTGGAGCTTATTTGGAGTCTTATGGGATAATCTCTCAAACAAGTTGTCCTTGTACTAGTTCACAAAATGAAGTTGCTTAAAGGAAAAATAGACATTTATTAGGAGGGAAAAGACCCTTATGCTTACCATGCATTTACGAAAACCACACCAGGGGGATGTCATTCTATTAGTTGTCTCTCTTATCAATAGAATGAATATATTGTTCCCCCAAAGGTGATTGGGTGTGTCTGATTTGTCACACTAGGAACTCTGGGAAACTTGATACAAGGGGTCTTAAATATATCTTTATTAGGTACTCTCCATCACAAAAAAGGATACAAATACTATCACCCTCCTTTCTTGAGATCCTTTGTCGACTTTTTGAGAATTTGAGCTCTATTTCAGTATTACACCATCAACTCTTCAGGGGAGAGTTATAAGGAAGTTGAGATGTTTTACCCTAAATCCATTGTTGAAACCACTACCACAAGGGAAAGTGAAATTGGAGAAAGAATTCAGGAGGAAACTATTGGGAACTTGAGCAGACCTGATTGCTTAGTTACTTGAGGAGAAATAGAGCAGAAACAGAAGAAGCAATCATGTAATCTGTCAAAGCTGAACCTTCTACCACTAGTGAGTCATCTACATTTCCTAAGGAGTTAGAACTAGCTCTCAAGTAACTTCCACTTCCCAGCTGCTAGCTTCTTGTCACCAGCCTGACCAATATTATTCTACTCTCTTCTTTTTCTGGGGACTGGAATTCTGTGTTTTTTTTAATACTCTTATAATTCTGTATCCCTCCTATTGAGACTTGCCTTGTTTATTTCTTCTGTGTCTATTCCAAAGAATTGGAGGAGCACTTCTGCAAATTCTAAATGGAAGCAAGCTATGACCGAAGAAATGAAGGCCTTGGTAAAATATGAGATTTGGGAACTTGTCACATCACCACTGTCAAGAAGTTGGTTGCAAATGGGTTTTCAGGGTAAAATATAAAGCTCATGGTTCCACTGGAAGATTCAAAGCAAGATTGGTTCCTAAGGGATTCACTCAAGACTTATGGAGTGGATTATCAAAAAGCATTTGCCCCTGTTGCAAAAAAAACACTATTCGAATTCTTGTCTTGTGCGACTTATCTTGATAGGGACTTCAAACAGTTTTAATGTGAAGAATGCATTTCTTCATGGAAACTTAGAAGAAAAGGTGTACATGGAGATTCCTCCTAGATTTGGTACTGAACAAAGTAAAGGAAAGGTATGCACGGGAAAAGCCTTGTATGGAGTAAAGCAATCCCTAGAGCTTGGTTTGACAGATTCTGCAAAGCAATGATCACCTTCAGTTACCAAAAAAGTACTGTTGATCACACCCTCTTCATCAGACATCAAAGGAGTAAACTCATTCTTCTCATAGTTTATGGCGACATAGTAATGACAAAAGATGCCAAGGAGGAGATGACCCTATTGAAGAAGTTGTTAGCACAGGAATTTGATATCAAGGATCTTGGAAAACTATAGTACTTCTTGGGAATTGAGGTTGCTAGATCAAAAGGATGAATCTTTATTTCTTAAAGTAAGTATGTTTTGGACCTTTAGAAGGAAACTGGTATGACAGGATGCAAACCAGCAAAATCGCCCATCAGAAGCAACCACAAACTACAAAGCAGGGTTGGAGAGATATCAGAGGTTGGTTTCTCACATCTCTCAAACTAGACCAGACATAGCCTATCGCTGGTGAGTCACTTCATGCATAATCTCTGAAATCCTCATATGCAAGTTGCTTTTCACATTTTGTGGTATCTAAAGTCCAGACATGGTCACCTCCAAATAGAAGCCTTTACATATGCATACTGGGTTGAATCTCTAGATGACAAAAGATTTGCATTCGGGTACTGTACATTCTGGGAGGAAATCGATCACTTGGAGAAGCAAGAAGCAAAATGTGGTTGCTGGATTAAGTGCAAAGGCAGAGTACAGAGCTATGGCCTAGGGTGTTTGTGAACTTTTGTGGTTACAAAAGCTACTGGAAGAACTGAAATTGTCTGAAAAAGGAAAACTTTCCTTGTATTGAGACAACAAGGCTGGACTCAATATAGCTCATAATTCAGTCGAGCATGACCAAACAAAGCATGTTGAAATTGATGGCACTTCATCAGAGAAATATTTATGAGTGGTGTCTTGAGTTTGTTCCATGTGTCATCGGAAAAATAGCTAGCTGGTATATTTACCAAAGGCCTCAACAAACAGACTTTTTGTTCACTAGTTTGCAAGTTGGGAATGTGCGACATCTTTGCACCAATTTGAGGGGGAGTGTTGATTGATTTCCTAGATAAATTATAGCAGTAGAATTTACTTTACTTTTATCAAATTAGGAGTAGAATGATATTGTACTAATTATTAAATGTAATTGATCAGTAATTGATAGTGTGATATTGTCTTTCCTAATTTAGTCTTAGGACTCATTGCATGTGTATTCATTCTCTAGAGTTGTATGTTCATTAAGAAATACAAAGAAGCCTTTTCTTCTCCTTGAAATTCTTCATTACATAATCTAAGAATCCTACACAAGGAGCCCCCCTTCAACATTAATAATCAATAAAGTCAAGAAGAAGCTTCTCTCTTTTATCTCTTCTACTACACATGCTACCAAAGCTTCTACGACCTTGTAGAGCTCTCAAGTAACTTCCACTTCCCAGCTGCTAGCTTCTTGTCACCAGCCTGACCAATATTATTCTACTCTCTTCTTTTTCTGGGGACTGGCACCACTTCTCTCTCTTAAGATTAGTGAGTAGCGCTGCTCCTCGCTTAGGCGACCCGCAAAACTTCTCTTTTGAGTGAAATGAGAATAAATTCCTTTCTGTGTGTAGTGCAGTAACTGGTTTTTTATGTGCAATTACCAACAATATTTTTTAAAAAAATTTCAGCACCACTTTCCTTTTTGGTGATTGTCACTACTCCACTGGTATTTCAATGGCAACAGTCTATGTTCCCAGCATAAGTAAATCCAAGTTGGTTTTCTCACTTAGCATTCAAGGGATGTGTTGAATATCAAGAGAATACATGTTTAGATCCACACATGCTTAGATTCATTTAACTTGATTAAAGAATATAGAAAATTCTATGGGATATGTTAGACATTAAGCATTGGATTATAGAATATTTCCTTACCATATGTATGTAGCCTTATGTCTATACAAGAAACCACTTTAGGACACTGTCATTTAATCAAGTCAATGAGTCTTTTATGTTATTTCTTCTAATTGCACGTTAAAAAAGGAGGTTTCTTACAGTATATCCAACTAAAGAGAGACTTGTAACGACATGTAAAATTTAAGAAGGGAGGTCGTTTTAATAAACCATGACAATTATAAACTTAAAAATGCATGAGTTTATCCTTCATCATACCGTCTCATCCCCACTTGTAGCACCCGGGTTTCCTTCAACCAGATTTCCTGACCTAAAAGGAGAAAGAATGAGATGCTGAGAGTGAGAGGGATCCAAATGTTCGCATAGTCAGTATCCAATCAATGAGGTTTAAGAAGCATGAGAAGAGGCAGACAACAACAACATACCTAGTGGAATCCCACAAGTGGGGTCTAGGGAGGGTAAAATGTACGCAGACCTTACCACTACCTCATAGAGATAGAGAGGTTGTTTCCGGAAGACCCTCATCTCAAAAATATCAAGCCCCAAAAGCAGAAGATAGATATGAAAAAAAGAAAACCGACTAAAGGGAAAAGTCAATGATGATATATAAATACAATAAAAGTAACACATATAAGCCAAACAATAACAACACAAGCTATAAAGACACGACTAATCCTACTAACCTACTATATCACAAGGCTAGAAAACATCCCACCCCACAAGCCTATTAACCTTCTATCTTAATACGCGACCTCCACTCCTTTCTATCTAAGGTCATGTCCTCGGTGAGATGAAGTTTCATATATCCTGTCTAATCACCTCCCTCCAAGTTAACATATCTCTTAGCCAGTGTTTTGATTAATATGCAAAAGCAACGAAGAAGTTCATATTCTATAGGGAGAATGATCGATTTGGTATCTAACATAGCATCATTCTCCTCATTGTCTATATGCAAATGAAATACTAGGGCTAAACTTAGGAGCTTTGGTATTTTAAAAGGAGGACACAATGTCCTGCATGCATTATTCAAATTTACATACTTCCACAAAACAAATCGTGCATCTTAATCCTCCTTTTTTTTCCAACCCTTAAACTTTCTGTCTTAGTGAAGCTGTGAAAGACCCCCATGGCATGGATGAGGAAAAGAACCTGATGAAGTAGAGCAATAATAAGTGAAAACCATGTTCAGATGTGCTATATAGAGAGAATTTCTCAAAATATGCTATCAAGATGCAGAAGACAAGTTACCGGGAATACAGAGATCCTTCAATTTCATATATCACATCTGTTATAATCCAATTATCAGGATAAGGCTTCCCACTTGGTGCAAAATAGTAACCAACCTGTCATTCAACATGAAGAAACCAGAAAGATATTCAGGATCACATATAGAAGAGGATAACTAGAAAAGGAGAAAATAATCACATAGAGGCAAGTAATGATAATATGGACAGAAGACTAAAAGTTAGGGTCTATTGGAAGCAGACTCTCTACCCCACAAAGGTAGGGATAGGGCCTGTGTACAACCCCACCCACCCCAAACCCCACTTATGAGATCATACCAGCTATACTGTTGTTGACAGAAGGCTAAAATTTACTAAGTGGGGGTAATGGTGGTAGACACAGGCTGATGCATTGAGAAAAATAGAAACTTGGAGGGAAACTATAACCCACTTGTTTCTTTTCCTTTTCTTTTTCCATGTCACTATTTCTTCAATCATCATTTTTTTCCCTTGGTTTTTCCACTTTTCTGCCGCAAATGACTTATTGATATGAATATGGTACAAGGTCCAACCTTTAGAAAAAGAAAATGTAAAGAAAAACGGCAGCCAAAATTTTCAAGAAATCCAGCATTATATGAAATGGTTGTAAATAAAAATGTGGACTTTCTGTTCCTGATTTCTTAAACCACAGATCAAAGGAAGCCTTTTAAAAGATTTCAAGTTGGAAGTTTCAACTGAATGCTTAAAAGAATTAGAGATCCAAACAGATACTTCCATCACGGACAAAGAATTATAATAGACATGCCTAGGTTGATCAACAATAAACAAACTTACAACCTTTTAGGTGTAAGTTTCAGAAATTTTTAATACTACTCCACCTCCAAGTAACATAATATGCAAAGTTTGAAGGCTAATTCGAGGCTTTCTAGCCATCCTCCTATCAACTTTAGATGAAGGGTAATCTAGAGAACTAGTTTTTTACCGTTTTGGTTTAAAGAAGTTCAGAAATCAATACAAGAATATAAGGAACACTCTGCTAAACGAGCGCAAAAAAAGTTCATTTAGCGTGTATGCTGATTAATTAGTGCAAAACATGCAATACTGAGTTCAATAACAGCATATGCCTACAGCCTAATCATTCATGTTAGAATACATATGCACAATAACACAATAAATTTCTAAACTGATTGAGCAAAAAATTAACACTTGAGAAGAGAAGAATACCTCAGTCTTCGAATCTACACCATAGATGCAGAATATGTTCTTGAGAGGTGGTCTTTCCCAAGGTGTAAGAGGATTAAAAATCGGATCTTCATGGT
>DF360108.1:0-20738 GCA_000787875.1 Solanum virginianum | reverse complement strand
CGGATCTTCATGGTAACACCTGAATTTTATATGTCAAAACATGGTATAGCTAGGAATCATTAGCAAAGAACTAAACAACAAACAAGCACAATAACCAATAACTCATGGACAAACAAAAAGATAAGAAAAGAAAGTATGCACATGAAGCTAATATAAACTACTTCCTCCATAAAACATTCTTTTAAATAAAGAAAACTTAGACTTTGACTAAAGTTTTCATCTGATATTCACAACCAACTTTGGTTAGTTTAAAGATTCAAAGAAGTCAGAATAAATATGACTGAATTAGCATAATAACATTGATAGCACCTATCAACCCTCGGATGTCATATTTCTCCATTCAGTTTCAAAAATTACAACTGCAAACTCTGGTTCAACACTTTATCCTAGGAAATTTCTCTCTTTATTTTTCAACTTTTAGTTAATCAAATTTTTCTCATTAACTTAATTCATATAGCATCTTGAATTGATTTTCAATTTTCTCCATATAATTTCTCGCCGAAATGGATGTAGAGTAACCTGCATAACTGATTAATGATAATTTTGGAACGAACAGTAGTAAATAAATACTCCCGTCATTTCAGTTTATGTGATGGCATTTCCTTCTTTCCTGTTCCAAGAAGAATGACATCTGTCAAAATTTGGAAATAGGTTTAACTTAAATTTCTTATGTTACCCTTAATGACAAGTTTTTTTTTATAATAAGATAGATATAGACAAGTTTTTATAGCGAGACTAAGATGGTTTGGGTATGTGCAAAGGAGGCATGTCGATGCCCCCATTAGGAGGTGCAAGAGGTTGGATTTAGGGGTTACGCAGAAGGATAGAGGGTAGACCGAAAAAGTATTGGGGAGAGGTCATTAGACAGGATATGACGTAGCTTCATATCACCAAGGACATGCCCTTAGAAAGGAGTGGAGGTTGCGTATTGTGGTAGAAGGCTAGCAGGGGTAGAATGTTGTATTGCCTTGTGACGATTTATGGTATGTCACATGACTAATCATGTCATTAGAGTTGTGTTGTTATTGCTTTTTGATTATCAATCATCTTACTACTGTTATTGTTTTTTGTCTTGTAGAATTTACATTGCTCTTCATTTTAGCTGCTATGTTATATCTATTGTTTTTTTCTTCTCTTATTTGGGATGATACATTTGAGCCGAGGGCCTTTCTGAAATAGCTTTTCTATCTCCATGAAGTAGTGGTAAGGTCTACGTACACTCTACTCTTTCCAAACTCCACTTGTGGGATTTCACCGGGTATATTGTTGTTTTGGTGAGAACGGAACTAAACATCTAAAATCAGGATAATCATGAAATGTAATATAATTATATAAATTCTCAACCAAAGTGCAATTAATAAAACACTAATCCGCTAAAGCTATCATTAAAATAAGGAAACTTATTCACATCTTATAGCTAATTCTTATGAAAAAATATCACTCAGAGAAGCCACCCTGGGATCAGACTTCTCGCATAGTGAACACGATCAGTCCATTGCAATTCTCCAAGAATAAATGCACGTTTTACTGCATTAGCATCCTTAACTTCATTGTCAGATTAAAGCTCTTCTCTTGACCAGCATGATCAAATTCCAAGAAGTGGGGCTTAACAAAAGCTGAAAAAAATTGTCTTTTTTCTCCTCTACAAGATGTTTGGAAAGTATTTTGATCAGCTAACCTTTCTTTCCGGATCTGAATTATTCCTTTAATATTAGGAGTGTAATGGGGTGAGGAGAGGAAAAAAAAGCGAAATTTCTGTCATGTACTGTCAGGAAAAAACTCCAGCAACAAAATCATCTCTTCCCGGTCATCATTTCTGGCAACTGTCACTATTTTCAACCTGAAATGGAGGAGAAAATTAACAGGGAAAAAAGGGAGAAGCCTTGAATTCTCAATTCCTATCACCTTCTCGGTTCCGGTCACATCCTCTCGTCGGTCATCTTCTCCGGCGACAAGAGAAATAAAGGAATGAAAAAATTGGGGTAAAAAACAAAAAGAAAGAATAAGATAGATACTACTACTAATCAGAACAAAACAAGAATGATAAGAGAGTAAGGTAGAACTTTTTGGTCTAAGTGGGTAGTGGAGATATCTGTTACAAAGGGTGGGGAAACTGGGGATTATTCTTTTGGGATGAAAGTTGGGGTAAAAAACAAAAAAGAAAGAATAAGACAGATACTACTACTAAACAGAACAAAGCAAGAATGATAAGAGAGTAAGGTAGAAGTACTTTTTGGTCTAAGTGGGTAGTGGAGATACCTGTTACAATGGGTGGGGAAGCTGGGGATTATTCTTTTGGGGGTAGAGTTGCCTTTAAAAAATGGTTGTTGTTGTTTGTACTTTGACATGTGTTTGCGTGTGTCTGTCACTTATTGAACTTAAAGTGATCTATTCTGTATAAGGATGACAATGTACTTTCAACAAGAATAGGGAGGTAATCAGACCCCCACAAAGTTAAAAAGTCATTTTGAAAATAGATGTATTCTCTCTTAATAGAACCATGCTATTCTTTTTGGGACAAGGAAATGACAAAGTTATAAATAAAAGAAAAGACAAATTACAAATATTAGCAAAAACATGCTAGTTTACGAGAGCAATGCAACAACTCGCTCATCCGTGGAGAAGTCCAGGAAGAAAATATATTTTTCATCTATTCCAACCTTTGGAAAGAAAAAAGATACTCCCACCGTTTAATTTGGCATAATGTTTAAGAAAATACGAAAGACTTTTGAAATTTGTGGTCTAAAATCATCTATATATATTTGTGTGGTTGAAAATCATTTCATTAAGGGTTAATAGGGAATTGTAAAGTTAAATTATTACTAATTATAGTTAGGTGATATTCTTTTTGAGACGGACTAAAAAGGAAAGGGTGTCACATAAAATGTGATGGAGGGAGTAATAAAATAAGCTCAACATTTTCATAGAAGGTACAAAAAATTCATTTCCTTCAACAAGAAGCTAGCTTCTTTGCATGAATTAATACTAACTCCTCAGTCAGCTGGCCTTCTATTTCAGAGATTAGAGCAGAAGAACTCTGTAACGGCGGAGAGGGCTTGCAAGCCACTTGAATCTAAGGAGAGGGGTTTCGCGTCGAATCTAAATGATTTCTATTCTCCTCTTAAGATATTTCTAGTTAGGACTTGATTGAGGGATCAGTTGACTCCAAAACATAAAGTAACAAGACCCTAACCCCGTGCCTAACTATATTTTGAATATACTGAATATGTTGTATTATAAACATCAATGACACTATGTTCTTATCACATTATCTGAAAATGTTGCATGGCATTAAAGTATTAGCTGTTATACTCACTTCTCTAAAATGTGCAAGAGCCTTTCGCTGTCAGAATCATAATCCTTTATGGCTTTAAAAAAGGTACCGTCAGAGACTTCACGAGCAGAAAAGGACAATTGCATCGGGAATCCACATTCCATTCCAGACAAGTTTGTTTGGGCAGTTTCAACAAATGATGGATAAGCCTCATTCCCTGCTACGACATTGAAAGCTCATAAGCACAAGTTATGCAAGAGACACACCATGCTTGTTAGCCTTTTGTTAATACCTCGAATTGAAGGAACTTCAATATTGATTATGTTTGTTGGCCAGCCAGAGTACTTTGACTGAAGTTCATTCTCATCGCAATGGTAGGCATGATGGGTTTTTCTGTTTCCACCAGAGAAATGCTTCCGGTATACATTATCTGTCGTACAATATTTTGAAAATGGCAACATCCATAAAGAAGATCCAAATGTATTGAACATCAGGCGAGCTGTCCCCTGATAACTTGCAAAACATAGATGTCATATCAATGCATATATCGAAAAGCATAAAACGAACTATAATCTTAGACACTCCAAGATAATGAATGGGTACCATACATTACTCAATGACGTGCAACAGGGCTTGTAATAAAAAGAGCAAAGAATAATAAATCTATAAGAGAAGATCTACTATATGCAAGTCATGTATTCCAACTTAGTTTTACTTTTCTATTGTGACCGTGCCACTTTTACTTAAACATTGTGAAAAATGGGGCCTCTCCGGATTCCATCTTCTTCTTTTTTGAATGGAGAAGTGTTACGTGCTACTTTACGAATAACAAAAACTATCCTGTTTAGCAACAATCTCTTATGTTTAAAAATATTACAGGAAAAGAAAGAAAACTGAATAGGGAAAAATTCAAATTAAGCGCACATAGAGAAAGAAGGGGGCAAAAATGGCAAGTGCAATGCATAGTAACTTCAGGAGCACTAGAACAGAGTGAAAGGAGCATCCTCTGTAGTCATAACATCCAGATCCCAGACCTTTACTTCCAGGCAATGACTTGCCATTGAGCCCTCCTTACCTTTCTAATGTGCTCTCACTCTCCTAAAATGTATATGCAAACAATATGGTGACATAGGCACCAACGGAAAGATTGTCCACCAAAACACTGAGATAGCTGCGTACTACACCGGATAACTCATTTCTGCCCAAATAGAAACAGAATCGTGGGTGAGCTTCCAGTTTTTGGCACAATTCTTTTGAAGTGAAGGTAATGTGTGTAAAAAGCTAGCTTTGGGGTTTCCGAGCTAGGAGGAAAATGTTCTATAACACAATTTACTCAGTTCCTAGTTCAAAGAATATATAAAAATACAACATATATACAGACACACAGACACAACATATACATATTATTGTATATGTGTGTGCTGCGTGTATATACTCATTTTGCCAGGTTTCACACAATTTAATTCCAGAAATACTTGAACTAACAAATTAACAATCACAACAATCTTGCTTCTTTACAAACAATGCTTACGCAAATCTTAAAATGCAGTACAGCAAGTTTGGAGCGTCATGGTTTCAGGCAGATAGAGGCTAGCCTAGAGAATCTGCCGAAGAAGTAGTTTCTTGAATCTAACAGTATATGTAACCGGCTAGAAATTAGAGGGTTAAGAGACTCTTAATATCTAACTTTTATGAACTAATAAGAATGTCCTGACTTACAACTTCTATTATGTTTTCTAATTTATGAAATAAATACTAGGACTTTTCTTGTTGTTAATGAAACAAATCCAACTACAAGGAACTTTCAAACTAAACAAATTTGAATTCACATTTCTTTGATAATAAAAAGGTTGTCTCTTAAGCTCTCCAAGGAGTTAACAGTGCCCTATGCAACTTAGAATTTCAATATCTCAACTATGCAACCTAAGGTCCTCTAAACAGATATAAAGGTAGCCTAACGCATTGGAATTTAAGTTGGATTAAAAAGGTAAAACCTCTGAAACAGGAAGACCAAAAGTAGCCCCCGATAATGTTGCCTTGACTGTCTCAATAGCACCAAGAAGAGGAGCTCCTGAAACCACAAGAAAGAAGCAATTCCAGATAAGTACCAATCCCTAATTTCTGAGATAAAACTGGAGGTCAAATAGTGTTTTGGTTAGCATAGGCATACCAACAGCGAAATAGGCGTGAATGTGATCGTCTAACCATCGTTTATACTCTTTTGGAGCAATCTCTAATTTCAACCACTCCAAGAAGTATCTAAAGACATTGTTACCTAATGAATGAGCGAAAACTATTGAAGATCCACCACGAAGTTTAAGAGCAGTTTCAAAAGTTAGCCTGCCAGAAAGGAAAAAGTGATCAAAACCCCTCGATAAATAGAACACTTTTACCAGAAAAAGTACAAAAGGCAATGCTTAAACACTCAAACACTTAATATGATTTGGGTAACCTTCACCTTTTGAGCTAGTTTTTGGGGTTGAATAAGGCCCAAGATCAATTTCTCAATATTTTTCTCCGATATTTCTCACAGGGATTAAGATAAAAGGCAGGAAAAGAAAATTGCAGAGTTCCTTAGTTTTCAATTGTCGTATATTCTTAGATATTTGATGCAGGAAAAAATTCCCCAGGCCTAAGAGTAAACAAGAAGACTTCTATTGGATTCAAGCTCACATCTTCAACCATTGTAATAAAGATATTATCTTGCTCACAGCTAAAAAATTTGCAACAAAATGAAAGAAAGAAATGCATAATGCTACTTTCCCCTGGGAAAATGGAACTGGAAAATCTAGACTTTTCTACCAATTAACTCATCATTTGCACTTAGGAAAGAAACTATGCAGTGAGATCATAACACATATATCTGAATTTAAGGCACAAACAATATCTCGAAATACAAACTTTAGCTTGTGAAAGTAAAGGTCTCTCTCCTCAAGCTTTGATGGAGACAATCTCCAATCATATGGAACTGCAATGATTGCATTAGCCTCGATACCAAATTCTATGCACCATTTAATCCATTCTTTCCACACTGATGACAAAGGACCTGAACACGAATGGAATTTGGATTAAGTAGAGAACCAAAAAGGGTAAAAGAATCATCAGCTATTGCCCCTACAGTAGTGACAATGTCAATGACATATTGTCCTTCACTAATCAGTATCTGTTAGTGACTTTGCAATTTTATCTTCATTATTACAACAACAACATACCCAATGTAATCCCACAAGTGGGGTTTGAGGAGGGTAAAAATGTACACAGACCTTACCACTACCTCATAGAGATAGAGAGGTTGTTTTTTGGAAAACCATCGTCTGAATCCCTGCTAATTGGCCTCAACAATCCAAGGAAAAGGGCAGCACATAAAGTTCATCAGTCCCAAACAAGAAAATTGGCTTTCAAGTCATGCATTAAGAGGTTTTCCCTATTCAGTTCCATATCTCACTAATTTAACAAAATAAAACAAAGGAAAAGAATGTGAACTCAGAAAATGCAGAAGAAGAAGAAGAAGAAGAGTAATAAAAATAACAAAGGAGCTAAATCTTCGTAAGGCAAGCAAAGTTGTCATATACATAACATAACCGTCTCAGCTCTTTGCCCTGGTCTAGTTGCACATAGCAAACATGTAGGAAAGAGCATCCGCAAGAATCCTGAACTTATAAATCTGGACAGTTCAAAAAGAATAACACATGTATGAATGCTTTCAATGAAAGGCTACTGCAGGAAAAATCCCAATGCATAATGCGAAAGGACACCATAAAATACATAAACACTTGCCACTAGTTTAGAAAAGCATCTTCTCCTTATTGACTTGATGAAATTATGAGACGTCGTTCTAACTTCTTGGTAGCATTCTGGATTAGGAGTGTTAAAAGAAGCCAAAAAGTTGTACCAAAGCAAAAAACTCCTCAAGCTGAGTTGATAAACTGATTTATTTTTTAATTTGGAACTATTTGGTGTTAAGCCTAAAAAGCTAATAACATTGGGTTTGATTTACTATTTGGATAAAGACGCTACTGGACCAAACCAACAATTTACGTCTGCCTTTGTAGTTTCATATATACAATAACATATTTCTTATATATATATATATATATATATATATGTGTGTGTGTGTGTGTGTGTGTGTGTGTGTGTGTGTGTGTATGTATGTATATAGTATTTTTCCCTTTGCTCCTCTGGGTTTGTGGTTTTCCCCCTCTGGCCTTTGGTTGCTTATACATATGAATAAACATGAACTCCCACTACAGCAATTAGATGCTTGTTTTGTTGTTCTTTAGTTAAGTTGTTTTACAACTACAAGAACAGTTGAACATGGTTACTGCAAGGACTTGATTGAGCCCGCATATGTTGTCATCCAGATCCTGTTTGTAATGGAAGTAAAGATCTTACTTGCCCTTAACCAAAAAGTTAAGTTCACTTCTGTGACGACCACATTCAATCAAAATATACATAGCGTAATAAAAGGAAAACTTTGGAAGGATAGAAAAGAAAAAATTGAACAACTGGAACCTGTAAAACTCATTTCAGACCTAGCTGGTTTGGTTTTTTTCATAGGTAAAAATCGGCTCGAAGTTTCAAGCTAAACAACATAGGCAAAGACCCTATCTAGACCAGTTTTGTCAAAGGCAAAATTGTAGGATAACACAAGGTCTCATTGAATACTAAGATAAAGCACAATTAAAGCATGCATTGAAGGAAGGTACATAGAAAAAGAAAAAATGGGTACACATACACAGTAGCATATAAAACACAGAGAAGATAACTACAACCACAAACAAGAATTATATGGATAAAGGAATTGAAACAATTGCACTTAAGCATATGAAGTAAAACTAGCTATAACGAAACAGCCCTTGAGGTCGGGCCCTTCCCCATACCCTGCGCATAGCCGGAGCTTTAGTACACCGGACTTGCCCTTTTTTATATGAAGTAAAACCAGTGTTAATATTTTCTTTTTTTCTTTATAAAGTAAGTAAAAACAAGTGAATCAAGTTCAGAGACCAACAAAAGAATTTTTTTAGATGCAACAATACAAATTTTAAATTTCTAATTCAAATCAATCAACCATCATATTCTACTTTCTATCTCTATTTCTCATATTATGTTTTCGAAGATTGCTTCTGAGAATATTTTATCATCTGGTGTTGCTCAAAACAGAAAAACTAGGGGTCTCATAAGTCTAGTTGCATGATTTTTGCTAACGCACACTTTAGCACTTGGTGCCTACTGAAGTACTGCCTTAGCAACGCAAAGTACTCAGCCAGCTCTGGGCATAGATTCATGTGTCAACTTAAGATGTTACCAGAGAAAAATCAGTTCAACTTTACTTCTGTCTAATGGAGCCTAACATTTTGAATTCCTTATTCCAGTTTAATATTAGTGCAAATGATAATCCAAGGAGAATAAATCAAGAACACCTGTAATATAACCAGGATCAAGCTCTGTGATAGCAGAAAGACCGCTGTCAGGTCGAGATTTGCACTCGCTGTGATCTGTTTGATTGTACGGATCCAACATCATACACTTCAGCCAGCAATTAACAGCAGAAAGAAGCTGCAAGAAAGATAAACTATTAACTTACAAGAAGTTGATATAAAATGTTACTACTTTTGTATCACAGAAGCAAGTCGGTTTGTTATGATTCCAGAAAAAGCAACATCTCATGAATGGTTTAATATCTAGTAATTTGCTGCAAAGGGTATTTCCCCAAATAAAAATTACAAATCTTACAATGTTGTATACCACAAAAGCAAAAGTAACTAAACAAATAATTAGTTGAGGTCGACTATATGAAATCTTCTTTATCCATTCCAGTCCTTTTCACTCGAATACAAAACAATTTGTCTTTTACCAGAAATTAGATTATCTATATATCACATTAAAAACAACAACAATAACAACATGCCCAGTGGAATTCTACGAGTGAGGTAGAATGTAGGCAGACCTTACTAAAAAGTAGAGAGGCTCGTTAATTACAATAATTCAGTGTTAATCATTTGCTTCTGCCGTTCTGCTCTTAATTAAATCTACATTTCTACTTAATGCATGAAATCTATCTCCAATGGTCCAACACTAAAAACAGTAAACAACATCAATATCTGGACGAACTAGAACATAAAGTTGTTGAAGATTTACTTTAGTGGTGTCGAGCCAGACTAAATCGAGAGGATTGAAATCGAGAGGAGAATAAGGGCAGTCTAATATTGACCACGCTCTCAGTTGAGTGGACGCGAACCCCGGGATAATAATTCCCGACAGCTTGGAGTAATCGCCGGCGAACTCAGTGGAAACGATCCCGACGGCAGATAGGAGGATGAAAGTGACGACGAAACCCACGTGTCCTCCTCTCATTGGGTAGAGAGAAATTTGTTATCCGTTTTTCACATGGAACAACTGCTACAGGTGTTATTATGGAAAATGGGAACCTTTGGGGTGACTGACTGACTTTGCTGCTGGGAGTTGAAAACTTTTCACGGACCAAAACAAGGCAAATATACAACTTTCTCAGAAAAACATTTCAATTTTGTTTTTAGCCAGACTTTTGGCCTATTTAAAATACGAAAAAATATATACTTATTTTTTATTTTATCCTCAATATTAGTTATTTATGCTCTAAATTAATTTTTCAAAATCTAATTTGATACATCAATTAATATGAATATTGTGATAATCAACTCATATTAGGTATTATTTTCCGAGAGGCATGTAAAATGTAAAATAGACAAGTTAAATTAAAGGAAGAAGTTATTATTAGTGAATCTTCTCATATTTAGGCTTATTTTTATTAAATAAACTGTAATTGAAATAGCTAAGCGTGTTCAAATTATTTGAGGGGGAAAAATTATATTTATCTCTCAATTTTTAATTGTACTTTAAAATTAAGATTAAGTTTGATTTCCATTAAGGGTAAAATTTGACCAAAATTTAATAGATTATAAAGTTATAATTTTGAATGGTGCATGAACAAATTTAACTCGTTTTCAGCATCGAGCGGCTCAAGCACATTAATGATCTATGATGAAATCGAATGAAGGCTATAAACTTTAAAGTAAATTAATATATTTTTTTACGAATTTTATTCTTTTAGCTCTTTGAGATATTGAATTGTTAAATAAAATTATTATTAATTTTATTCAATAATTTTTTTCAATTGATCTTATAATCATACTTTAGATGTGTCAAACTTCTTCTAATAATTTTTTTTATATATTAAGTAAATAATATTTATTATAAATAGTACTTGCTCAATACTTTTTCTCTAAAACGAATTCTACAATATATTGTTAAAAAGGAAAAATGAGGCCAATCCTATCGAGCTACCGTTGGCCATTTTCCAAAAGAATGTTTAAAATGGAAGTATGACATCAATGCATCTATATATTTTTCTTATACTACATGTCACTCACATGTCTATTTGCCAAAGTATACAAGTGTTCATAGTACTATTTTGAGTCAATATAGTATTCATAATATTCTCCATAATCTTACATGTCTTTATTTGAAACGATTACAGTCGTATGATATATTTTTCATATGTTTAAAAAAAATATATAATTGATCAATATATAGAGATGCATTTGCCTAAATAAAATAGTGATATCACTCAATAAGCTAAAATAAGTACTTCATAAAACTAGAATACATCTTTAAGATTAAAAAATGAATGATAAAGGGGCCATGAGTTAATTAGATATTATATGCAACTACTATTAAAAAACCATCCTCCTAGCTATAACTCAATATATAAAATATTTTGTATTAAACTATATAATGTACATATTTTCTATTCAAATAGACATCGAACCTAATTTTTCATTGGCATAATACATGAATTGACCTTTTAATTTAATCTATATAAAGTTCAACAAGTAAATATGCATAGCTTATATTGCATAATATAATTAAGTAGAATGAGATATATATATTTACTTAATCAATAATAATAGAGTAGGATATGACATAATATAATTAAGTAGAACATTTCATAATAATCAATAATGGTAGAGTAGGATATGGTGGGTTGTGCGTCTTCCTTAGTCAAAGATTTCAAGTTTGACCTTTGGATTTTTGATAGAAAATATGAATAGAAGGCAAAAGACGCCGGCAGAGCACAAGGAAACGTGAAAGCAAAAACAATAAAGATTAATTCCTTACGGTTATTCTCCGTCGTTGGTGTGTCTTCTTGTAACGTCAAAATCAAAGCTTATTGTCGCATATTTACAGAAATTGGAAACAAGTTTATTCAATATTAGTAAAATCTGGTGATGGACAGCGTTACTGCTTCTTCTTCAACACCAAGGTTTCGATTCAGGGATATCCCCGCCGATGACAATTCAACGGATGATTATTCCGTCTCTGACTCCACCGAATTTGATGATCTCCGTTCCATGACTGCCAAGGTCTCTTCCCTCAACCCTTTTACTCACCAAATAATACTCTATCAACTTTAACCACCACTTAGTTTGAAATCAATCTGTTTTTACGTCAAACTGAAATTCGACAAATAAATTGAAACGAACAATAGTTTGACTATGTCTCACTGTTAATAGTGTAAAAACATAGTTTTTATTTTCAAAAAAAATGAAAAATGAAATTTGAAGTTGGGTTTAGCTATGAATATAAATTAGAGTTATTTTTCAATTTTGTGAGTGATATGGACTGAAAACTTTTCAGGGAAAGAGAAAATAATTCTTTTTGATATTTTTTAAATTTCTTAAAATTTTGTATTTCTATGACTAAATGTATTTTTTGAAGTTGTTTAAGATTATCTTTTTAATTTGATAATGAATAGAATTTTGAATATTTTTTTAATGAATTAATTGATAATTTTCATATGAATTTTATTTGTAAAAAATTTTGAATTGCTTGGCGTTGCATATCATCTTAATTTGATGACTTAAAAAGTTTTATAAATTGACGGTGCACAAAATTTATTAAACGTGTCGGTATTTTTCTATTACAAAATCATTTTTTGATCCTTATGTGCGTATCTAATTTCGTTATACTTCCACCACGTTGAAATCAATTTTTGATGAAAGTGAAAATGAGACTTTAAAAAATGGCATGAAATTAATTCAAACATACTATTTGTAGTATATAGTTGAACACAGTAAACTCTTTTTATTTAAAAGCTTAATTTGTTTACATAATTTTATTTACTTAATCATATCTTCAACACGTCAAATCTCTGTCAAAAAGTACAAACTTTTTTTTTTTTTAATGTGTGTCACTTAAAAGCACTTCTTGGTAAAAAATTCTTGTAATGATGTTTGATTTTGCAGGGCATTACTCACCTTTGTTCAGAACTTCTTGAATTGAAAAGAGAGTCCGAGGAAGATTTTCGGAAAATTGTTTTCACAAATTATTCAGCATTTATTGGGTTAGTCATTTGCTCTATATGAAACCGATTACAAAAATTTATTTTTGATTATTCGGTGTGACTTATTCTGGTAATTATGAGTATTTTCCATTTGAAGGTCTATGTACACACTACACTCCCCATATTCCACTTAGCGAGATTTCAGTGGACATGTTGTTGTAATGCAATATTCTCCATTGTTTTACCTTTTTGTCATGTAGTCCAATCTAGCAAGATCTTCCCTTGTTATCGAATGCATATGACCTATGTGAGCTCAAGGCTGTTTTTTATTCTAATACTGATAAAAATTAAGGGTGTACATCTGTATATATTGTGCAGCCACTTTATTGCCAAAATGTCAATACTTACAGTGTGCAATCCAATTAATACATTATCGCAACATGTATGTAGCCTTCAATGCTAGAACTCGATTTACTGTCTTTTCCTTGCAGGATATTTGAAGGAACGAAAAATCTAGAGAGCGACTTATTGCAACTGAAGTATCAGGTTTCAAAGCAGAAAGGGATCATAAAAGACCTTACAAATTGTGTTTTGTTAAAGTTTCTTGAAGAGGAGAAGATAGAAACAAATCTTGAAAACAGTTTACCAGATTGTACATCTTTGTCCAGCATTATTGATGCTCACACAAATGAGGTTTCTGAAATTCTGGATGAGCTTCTTTCAGAACATCGAGTGGATGAAGCTATTTCTTTCTTGGAGAAAGAAGCTGAGTTCTTCAAAGATAGCCAGTTAGCGGAGAACCCTTTAACGGATGAACTGATTCGTTATAACTCTAAAATATCAGAGAAGACATCCATGATTGCAGATCAGTTGACACATGTAGCTAAAAATCCTCGCATTTCTGCACCTGAACTGCAGAAAGCGTTGGTTGGACTCCGTAGAATTGGTGAAAGTGATCTTGCAACTCAATTATTGCTCAAGTTTTATCATTTACGTATTGCAGCTAGCACACATGACTTGTTTTTCTCCAAGGCCTATACACACGAACTATATCTTCGTGAAGTCTCCAAGTTTTTCTTTTCCATGATCTCCCAAGCAGCTAAAAGTTTCACCCTTTTGCACGGTGAGAATTCATCTTATCAGTCAGAATTACTTCAGTGGGTGATGGAACAAACTGCAGTTTTTTCGGTCTGTTTCAATAATTATGTTACATCCATGGTAGAGCCAAGTACTGGCCTATCAACAGCAGTGGAGGCTGTACAATCCACAATGGCTTATTGCTCTTTGTTAGAGGCACAGGGAATTAAATTGCAATCATCTTTGATGGAGCGTATCCGTCCCTGTATACAAGAAGTCTTACAGATCCATGTACAACACTTCAAGCAAGTGATTAGTATCTTTACCTCAAGTGAGACTTGGGTTCTGGGAAGATATCTAGTATCAGGAATTTTGTCATCTGATAGTTATTTCGCCAACAGTGGCCAGCCGTTATCAGAATATTGCCTGCTTACCAGCAGTGGTCGCAAGTTCATAACACTAAATCAGGTTTGTTTTATTTCTATTTTGCACCATGTATAGCAAAAGTTCGTAGTAACTTAGGATACATATCATAGGCTATTCATAGCATATCAGGTACATGAAGTGTTCAAGTCAGTTGAGAAGGAACTAGGGTGCACTCAGTTAAGAAATTCGGCTAACTTTAAGATGTAAAGCAAGAGCATAATGGCGTTCTGTTGTTGTTTTATAGGCGATACTTGAAGAAGTTTTTCCGCTAATCCAACTACAGATGGAAGGCTTACTTCTGAGAGGCCTTCTTGATCTTTTCACAGAGTATACATCTATTCTCAAAAGTGCACTGACGAATCAGATAGAAATTAAGGAAGTCGATTCAAGAATCAACATTGCAGAGTCAGTAGAACAACAAGTTTCTCTTATTTCTAACTTATCAAAACTAGCACAAATCTTCTCCAGTATGATTATGAGGGCGTTCAGTGATACGTACCACTTGCAGTTTGAGATTGATAATTATGAGCTCTTCATTAATGAGAACTGTAGTCGTCTAAGATCTCAATTCTGCAAGCAACTAATTCTTAAATCCTGGCCACTTGAAAGTGGACATAGATGTCTTCCTCCAGCATGTCGCACTGATCTAGAGCCCTCGATATCTTACCAGGTATGTTTTCCTTTCACAGACTGGACCATTAACCAAAGTAATGGCACAGTTATGTGTCAGCAGTTGAGCTAGTGATATACTCATCCCGTCTCAAAATAATTGTCGTGTTTCTCATTTACACGCCTCTTAAGAAAGTTCTTTTTTTGGGACATCAAACTACTAGGAATTGTATTTCGCATTAAGGAATCTAAAAGAGCATGCCGATGATACTCTTATAGAAATGAATTGGTTAAAGGATCTATTCATTGAGCTGATGGAGATGATGTTAGATACGATTTTGGATAAAGAAGAAACTTCGAAAATCACTGAAGAGAATTTTCCAAATGAATGGTGTGGCAAGTATATACAGGTACATGCATTTTTTTTTTTTTTGCAGAATAAATTAAACTTTCATACACACCGTCAAGTTTCTAGCAATAATCAGTCTTCTTTCACGAAAGATATCCAACAGATAAGTTCCGTTTTAAATACAAAAAATAAGAAGAGTGTTTGCTTTGTGCTTCATGCTTCATTATCGATCTTCTTTCATATTTTGAATCTTAAACAGCTTACTCTAGATATCCACTTCCTCCTTGAAATTGCTAAATGGGGAGGATACTTGTCTGATACCATCATGAATGTCTATTTGGACTCGGAATCTCGTATAAAATCAGCATTCCTCTCTACTGGGATGGATCTTGAAAGGTAACTTTTCTTTTTATGGCAGTGATCTAAAGCTATATCTAACATGCACGGAATATCTTGTTGAACTATATCAAGCCGCCAGTGTATACATACCACCAAGCGAAAGTTCACATGTTTTGAGCATATTGCCTTGTTTTCTTCCAGGTACACTATATATATCGGATGGGCGACAAAGGCTGCTATTGAAACCCTGCAGAAGCTGCATGAACTTGATAAAAAGGAAATGCTTAGCAGCGAGTTTATTGATAATACTGAAGAAGAAACAAACAAGTCTACTGAATCAAGGGGGAGTATTGATGCTACCAAATCAGAAGAGTTATTAAGACCCCTGGCTGATGTACCAGAGGTTACAACTTGTATCAAGAGCCCTGAAATAGGTATTGCACCTAAGGAAGTTGATGCAACTGTTGAAGAAGAAAATGACTTTCATGATAGTAAGTGACTTCTGTTAAATTTGAAGGAAACAAAAGCAATCCATAAAACTCTGAAGAGACAATTGGAAATGTCATCAATTGATATGGAGAATCTTCAGTGGCACAAATCCATGTTATATTCTGGAGATATTGTCCTCTTCAAAGAGATAATGACAATTGACAAGTGAGGTGGTTCATATGGACCAAACAATTTTATAGTTGTGAATTCAAAGTTCTCAGCTCTCAATGAGAGGGGGACCAAAGAGGACAACTAGATAATACCAGAGATGGCAATTCCCGCCCATATTTTAATGAGTTGAAATCACTTATATTTCAATTAAATAAGCATAAGCTTCTGTCTATCATTAGCCCATTAAAATATGGACAAATATAGGGCATTCAAAATACAAACTCACTATTCTCTAATAATCGGGATTTAGTAAACAAAAAATCGATTTGAACGTTCTCTAAACACTATCTAAACCCTAACCCTAATATTCACATTGCCTACCGGAAAAATGGCCATGGCGGTTGTTGGCCAACCTCCACCACGATTGGAGGTTGATCCAACAATGGTGAAAAACAACCAGTTCCAACCTACGTGAATGTAGTCAAACCTAATAACCCAAAACAAAAGTCATTGCCGATGAAACCGATTGTGTACCTACATGGAAAACCACAGATTATTTGGGAGGAATAAGAGGTAGAACAAATGATCGTTAATGAAGATTTGCAATATGCAGTCATAAGAAAATTTTCCTATGTATGGCTAGATATCAAGAATCTCAGGAAGCTAATCTCGAAGTAGTATAAACTCAAAGGAGATGTCAATATTGGATTGCTTAGCAGTAGATATGTTCTAATAAGAACAACCATACTGGAGGACTATGTCACATTATTATCGAAGCCACAATTCTATATCACTCAGAATCAATGGTCATCCTATGAGAAATTTTAAGTAGAATCTAATGTTTGATCTAGAGGAGGAGACTTCAGTGGCAATTGCTTGGATTTCTTTTCTAGCTCTTCCCCCAAACTTATTTGGGAAGGAAGCGATATTTTCTTTGACTGCTGCAGTTGGAAAACCATTACATGTAGATATGGAGACACTGAATAAGACAAGATATAGTTGTGTTAGAGTAAATGTGGAAGTGGATTTGAAGGGAGAGTTTCCAACTTGTATAAATATTGGAGTTCGGAAAAGAAACAACGAGGTGGTAGAGAAGTGGATAAATATTAAATATGATTATGTCCCAAAGTATTGAAATACATGCAAACTTTAGGATCATCGTGAAAAGGAATGTTTTGTTTTGCATCTGGAGTTGTTTGATAAGGATGAAGGAAAAACTGGAGACAATAAAAAGGATGAAAACTTGAAGGCAAAACAAAATAATATGGATGAAGAAAAGGTGGATAATAAGGCAAAGAATAAGCTGACAGAGAAGGGGAAAACTATTATAGGAGAGACTAATGAAGGGAAGGATCTTAAGTAGAGGAATGCATATAGAAGGGAAGGATCAATAACAGAAGGGGTAGACGGGTATAAGTGTGGAATCCTAAAGTAATATAGTTAAAGAAAATAATGTTGCCTTGAACAACATGTTTGAAGCCTTAGAAGATCGAGAGGAGAAAGACGAAAACAAGGGAAAAAGGAAAGAGGCAATTAAGGAGGATAAGGGACAGGAAGGAGAAAAAGATACTATGGATAACAATAACAAAAACTTGTTGGAAACTAGGGACTCTTTCAAGAGAGGGGAGGATTCGACGACAAGTGCAACAATAAAGAAGATGTAGAAGTGGAGGATCAGGTGGTGGGTCCAGGTTCAGAAAATATTGTAATTGATTATGAGGTGAATAGTGAAGGGAAAGAAGATATACAAAGCATGAATAATTCTTTGATGGTAACACAAAAGAATGACTTGGAAGAAAAATATAGAGAAAGTGGTGAAGAGAAAAGAATGGAGGATACACCTACACATGAAAATTCATTAGTTTTCTTCAGAAGAAAAACAAAACATGAAAGAAACAGAAGAGAAAGAGAATCTAGCAACACATATAGAAAATATAGCAGGAGTGGGGATTTATGATCTCTGAATCAAATAGAAAGGTTAAAAGGAAAGAATAGAAAAAGGCCAAGGGAGAAGGAGATAGACAAAGCATTGGGTTGAGGAAACAAGGCGTCAAGGTGAAAATGACCCGCAGGAGAAGCCAGAACAATTAGAAGTTGGTGTGATAATACTCTGACATTTTAGGATTACAGATGCGGCAAAAAGGGAGGATGTATATTCTAGTAGTTTCTTTGGTTTATATAAGAAAAGATTTTAGACTCATTTTCAGGAAACTTCCAAATTGGAAGATGGGTCTAGGCCTGGAATTTTTTTGTGATGATGAGTATTGGATAAAATAGTCCATGGACTGAAAATTTAATAAAAAAAAATACTCACTTTGTAAATAGTAGAAAATCTTTTTGTTCAAATTTGAGAAAAATAATTTTTTTGCATCAATAAAACATACTAAAGTATTCCCAACCCACGCCTTCTCGCATTATCCACACATTCCCTACTTGTCTACCTCTACATACTCAGACCCTTGCCTACCCCACCCACACTCATGTCAAGGATTGGGTCATACATTGGAATGTTACCTGTAGGCCGAACACATGTGCTCCCAACTACTACTCCAGAGCTTTCCCTTTCTGTACAACCCTGGAATGCTTCCTCACCATCAAAAATAAAATCATAACCCCATTACGGTTTTTTTTGACACTAAAATTATAAGAAATAGAGACGGATAAATTTTGGGTCAAAATGAAAAAAGTGGGACCCACATTGATAGGTAGGAACTAGTCTCGAAAATTGATCTTAACTAGTTTTTCAAGCTCATGCCCCAAAACGAGACACAATTTGGGGCTCGAAAATGGCCACAAATTGCACATGCAACAAAATTCAAGTTTAAGCTAAACTCAACAATATTGACAACGGTTAATATTGGAAAATTTACTAGAAATGAAGCCCCAGCAACCCATTCCAATCACCACGATATTTCACTCAATAACTCATGCAAGGTAGCCTCTGGAATTGTCAAATTCTGACATAAAATGAAAGAAAAACAAATTTCAAAATATTTCATAATTTAATCTCATAGAGAAGAGATGACGGCCGGTAAAAAAGAGAATTTACCTCAAATAAGGGTCCCAAATAAATTTTTGAGCTTACCAATGTATTCTTCTAAAAAAATCTCACAAGCTAGCCTCTTGAATCACCCATTCTAGAGTTTTATAACTCAAGATATACGACTTTCAAATTAAGAAGAAAAGCTGAAAATGATTGTCTTATAGGTGAGGGTGCACCATATACAATGCCCCAGTAGATTATTACCACTCTTAAAGTCTTTGATGGAGTGCTTGAAATTTATTCAGAACCTCGTGCGTACAAACGAACTATATTACTCCACCAGATTTAACATTTCAAACTTAATGACACTGTTCAAAATTCTCATACGAGGTTGTTATGACTAAAAGTGGGTCCTATTTTCAAGGTTATTTTTTAACCAAAAACCATCGAGAGGCTCGGAATGAGTCCAGATGCCTCGAAAGTCAAATAAAAGGTCATTACAAACTAAACTAGACATTTTGGAGCTAACTGTGCTGTCAGAATTTTCTTTCAGACATGTTCTCGACCAAGGTCAACCGCTGGCTAGTTTTTAAGGCTAAAATGCTAAAATAGATTAAATCCACACCAAAAGCCTCAGACTTCGAGTCAACCATGCTTTTAGCTTAATTTGGCCATCCCATACCAGATGAAACTATTCAAAATCCATTCTGAGGCTATTTTCAAGTCAACTTTTAAAGTTATAACGATCTCCAAATATAAAAAACTGCAAAAGTCCAAACGAACGATTAAATGACCTGAGGTCACTATAAAAAAAAACTCTAAACAATGAAATAAAAATAATATAAGAAAAATTACCTGAAAGATCATTACATTAACACTACGCAATTTATGTAACATATACTTAACAAAATGCAAACGAAGAGTGCCAAATAGAAATAATTGATGGGCCCACATATTTTACAAGAATAATATTTCAAGGAACTTGCAATTGCATGTAAAATGAGGAATATAGAATGGCAATTGAAGTGGCTCCCAAAAAATTTTACTTTACGGTGTAGTACTAAATATGAACAAAACTTACAATCATAGGTTTAATTAGTTTAAGTGCCCCTATTATATTATATAATAAAGGAAAAATGATTAAAAACACATATAAATTTTGGCCGAAATTTTTATTACACACTTTAATTTTGTGAGTGTCCTATGACCCCACCACCTCCACCCCCTCCCCATTCTTAAGCTTGCATAATTTCATCCCGGAATTATTATTTTAAAAAAAAAATCAAAATCAAGTTCCTACTCAAAGAGTGAAATATATGCATCTAATACTGTACTTATCATTTAATTTTTTTTTCTTCAAAAAATTTCCTATTTTTCTTTATTTTTCTATTTTTTTTTTGTACCTTCTTCCACCATTACACCAAATCTCTCAATTTAGACATTTAATACATGAAAACTTTCACATTAAAATCCAACAAAAATATTCCAATAAATTTTCTTTTAAACTAAATCAACAGAAATTCCTTAGGAGAAATTCAAATTGATAGAAAACACAATATATATATATATATATATATATATATATATAATCTTTATTTTGTTATATGAACAACATATATAACAGCGGAAATAAGAAAATTGAAAGAGATAGGAGTTTTGGGAGGAATACACGCTTTTTATTCAATGAAGAAAAACCTTTTAAATAGGATGTACAACAAACAAATCAAACAGAAAATACGTAACTAACTCCTAAAATATT
>DF360109.1:41874-58652 GCA_000787875.1 Solanum virginianum | reverse complement strand
AAAAGTTGGTTGTGTAGCGGGTAGGGCCTAACTTAGTCTTCTTTCCTTTCACCATAGAAGCAATGGGAGCAAAATCATCAACAAGCTCTATCTCAGACTTGGCAGTTGTGACATGATTCACAGCCTCTTGATGTTTGTTGCCCTGCATTTGACTTCCTAGTGTTCTTGATTTCTTTTTGAACTTCCAATCAGAGGGATAATCATTCAGTTCATAGCACTCCTCTCTCACATGGCCTTGAATTTTGCAGTATTCACAAAACTTCCTAGACTGAAACCTCTTAGAACCATTACCCTTCCCTGCATATAAGGCCATATATTCTGGCACACTATTTCCTATATGTGAACCAGCAGTCAACCTCTGGCTCTCATCAGCCATGATCATTGCATATGCCTTACTTATACTAGGTAAGGGACTTAGTATGAGAATTTGGCTACGGGCATGAGTATAAACTTCATTCAACCCCATCAAAAATGTAAACAGTCTCAAGCATGCCAAATGATCAATATAGGTCCTAGACTTATCACAATTGCATGCAGGTTGGGGAACTAATGCATCGAATTCATCCCAAAGTAGTCTCAATTTCGAGAAATAGGCAGATATAGATAGATTACCTTGACTGAGTGTACAAATGTCCCTGTGCAATTGATATCCTCTCGAACCATCTACCTTGTCAAATCTCTCCTTCAGATTAGCCTAAACTACTGATGTATCTGTGGCATACACTATGCTGCTAAGAAGATCTTTAGACACTATGTTCATGATCCATGTAAGCACAAATGCATTGCATTTCTCCCACTGTTCTTTCATCTCACCCTTGTAATCACTCTTCTTGTAACTTCCAAGCACAAACCTCAGCTTGCTCTTGGCTCGGAGGTTGATTAACATGGATCTACTCCATAAGGAATAGTTCTCTGTACCTGTAAGTTGCACCGCAGTGAGGACACTGCCAGGAGTGTCGGAGTTGTGGAGATGAAGAGGATGATTCTGTCTCCTCTCAACCTGCTCAAGCGTCTCCACTGAATTCGTAAACTCCACATTGATACTAGGTCCAAAATCGGCCATGAATTCGAGCTAATTGCGTCTATTGATGTGTGAATCGAGTGAGCTAAGCCTCGATTCCAAGCTCTGATACCATGAAAATGAAGTCAGTGAAGATGAATTGGTAGGGGAGTGAACACACAGAGAGAATTTTGTCTTGGAGAAGAAGAAAGATATGTACACCAACTCACATGTGATCCCTACACACACTTAACAATTAACCAACTACTTAATTGTGTAACTAACTTTAACTAACTACTCTAACTAATCAGCTAATTACAATTTCTAACTAATCAGCTAATCATTCTCAATAGTTCTTAACACGGTTCATGGTTAAGGCTTGTTAACATCAAAATTAAGGTCCTTAAAACATGGGGGTTGGTCTATCTTGTTTAATTTTGATTAACATCATTGCTTTCATGCTTATTAGTATCTCTTGAATTTTAATTTGGTAAGCATGCTTAAGTCTCATTTTAGGTAAGATAATTGCATTCAGCCTATCAATTTGAAATTCTCTTTTCTGTTAGCTAATGGTTAGTAGTATTATGACACTAAACCTCTATGTTTAGTTCACTGGAATAACTTGACAAAATCTATAGGATGCCTTACATAATATTTCATGTTTAGTGTTGTGTTAGTTAGCGGACTAATTAAGTGTATAAGTGGGTCTACTCATCTATGGAAACTATTTCCAAGCGCTTATAGTTGGATAATTGTCTGTGTGTATTCATGTCATGTTCCCTTAAATTCTTAGATGTCCAATGATTTTCTTGCCAGGTTTCATTTTTCTTAGTCCAAACCTACTAGGTTGTTGGTTAGGTGATTCTTATTTCTTAGTTATTACATTTATCTTATTATCCAGCTTGTGTTTGTTGGCTAGAATTGGAACTTGTTGAATTTTGTTTTATTTCCTTGGTTTTGAATATTTCGTAGTTTTTCTTTGCTCAAATATATTATTCCTTCGTGTTTTCCTTGTTAATCTTAGATGAATTTACATTAACAAAGGCTCATTTCAATTAAGAGATATGTTTTCGCCAATCCCTTAGTTATCTCCTAATTTGCTTCTCTTTTCTTTCTTGTATGGGACTTGTTCATGGGTTTAATCCCTTTCGTCATGCATTTTTGATGGGCCATGGAGGCTCAACTATCTTTTCGAGTCAACCTTGACTGTGTCGAGTCTTTGAACCTGTTGGATTTTGTCTTCGAGGCGTCGACATAAGTGTATACACTGGTATACTCCGTGTATATACAGCGATATACGGCAAGAAAAGTGCCAAAAAATAACAGCAGTTTTTGAAACTAAGGAACGGGCCAAGCAGGCCCAATTATTTAATTAGATTAGAATAGGTTTACGGAGTTGGGGCTATCAAGCCCAATGACTTGATTCTTTTATTTATTGTTTCATTTCATTGTATTTTGAATACTTATTTGTCTAACACTAACTTTATTTTAGCCATTGCTTGTTTTTAATCTAATTAAATTCTCCAACATGTCAAAATTATTTATGTTATTTTTCATCTTTTAAAATTGATTTTTATTCATTTGAAAAACCAAAAAAAAAAAGAAAAAGAAAAGAGTTTTTGCCTTAGATTTTTTATATATGTTAAAGTAATGGAATTTTTATTTGTTTCAATTAGTTAAGCATCTTTTAAGATAAAATGCGGCATTTTTGTTCAACTAATTAAAGTTCGATTTAATTTTAAATTACGTGGGAAATCCTTCAAATATGCTTTAAGTTTTTCTTTTAATTCTTTTAAATTAATTTTTCAAAGTTAGTCAAAAATTTCGATCGCTGGACAACCGCGTGTTAGCGGTCATTTCGAGTGCATAAAATTTTCTCGAAGTGGAAATGTGAAACCGAACCCTTTCTTTGGATTTTAAAAAGATATTTCTATTTAGGTCTTTTTAAAATGTTCTATTGGTTTCCTAATTATCCTTAAAATTAGGTGGCGACTTTGTTTTAATTTTAAAATTTTGGTTTACTTTAAATCAATCAAGTAATAAATCAAATTTTTGAAATACCTAAGTCATTTTTTCCAAATAACACATTCTTTTTAGCGGTGAATGATATAATGACTTGGTTGCTCATTTTTGGCATTTTCTGTGAAAATTATTGTTTTACCATTTTATAAGTTTCTTTGGGTCTATTTTGAACTATTTGAATAGTTGAAACTGGAATCCTGAGTTTTAAAAGTTGAAAACATGAATTTTTGCATTTTTGGGGGTTTAAGTTATTGAAAAAGTAGTTTTTTGTGTCATTCTGAGTTTCGAGGTCGAATCAGGGATCCATAGATTCCATTAGTTCCAGAATGTTGAAACTAAACTATAGGAAGTCACAGAACTGAATTTGGAGTTAAAATAAGGTTTTTACGCCAAAGTTGTAATTTTAGTCGTTTTCGAAATCAAAGTTTGACTTTGGTCAACATTCAGAATTCGAAAGCTCAGATCGATTTGACAGTTCCAGTAGTTTCGTATGGTCTTCAATCTGTACAAGTATATGTATTTGTATATACAATGGCCCTCACACTAACAGTGTATTGACAGTTCCAGTAGTTTCGTATGGTGAAACTAACCCTAAAAATGGTCTTGTCATAATTTTTGGAGTTGCGGAGGGTAATTTTGGTATTTTATGTTTTAAACTAGTTTTATTGATTTGAATCAGTTAATGCAGTGAGAAGGCCTTAAAACTAATTTTTGCTGACTTTGTTGAGTCTGGATCACTGTTTCAGGTATGGATACATATAAAGTTTGTGAAATTCTGAATTCAGATGAGTTCTTGGGGTTCGTTTGAGATTTGGCAATTACTGGTGTGGGGGAATCTGGTGCAGCCCCATTTTGTTCTCCCCTTCGCAGACAAACCTCCACCTTTTGTGGTGTATAGGGTTGTTTCTTCTCCATGATCATGGATAATTATTCACCTTCGCGGAGTACATTTTGGCTGAGTTAGTTTTAAAGACGTAAAACCCTCATTTTCACTCTATTTTCAATATTTCAAGCTTTGAGAGACAATTTTTGAAGAGAGTTTTCGGAGAAATCTTTTGGGTAAGTGTTTCTAATATTGTTCTGATTAATTTTCATGGTTTTTATCTTGATTTTGACTTGAATTATATGATTTTGAATGTCCGAAATTGGAGATTTTTGGTCTATGATCTTGAAACTTTAAATGATAATTTCTCTATTGATTTGAACTCGATTTTAGTGAAACTTTCAGCCATGAACTCCATTTTTCGTGTAGAATCTGATTTTGAAGTTAATTTTCAGATTTGAGACTTTTAAATTTTAGCCCTAATTTTGACCATTTTGCCCCTAAGTGTAAAATATGTCAATATAAGTATCAAAATGCACCTCTTGATGCATAGTATCCATTTTGTTTTAAAGTGGTTTATCGATCTGTGGATCATTTGGAGGCTTGAGTTGATTGAAAGTTTGTTCTAGTGTAGTTTCAGCATCGAGGTAGGTTCGGCTAATCTCTTTAGGACTAAATTTAAGTCATTGAGTATGTTTATGTGGTAATTGTAAGATTTAGGTTGATGTATGAGCCAAGAGCTTGATATGATTGAATCTTGATCAAGATAGGATACAAGTTTATGTTGAAAATTGAGTAAATGGTGACGTTTGTTATAAGTTGAGATGGAACCTTTAGTTTTGATGTATATTGGATCTTAATGTGAAAAATATGATGCTTGTGACACCATTTGGGGGGAAACATGTGATAAATTAATAGTAATTGCGATACCATGGTTATTTGATGAACATAATATAGGACTTAAAGAGTTCGATTGCCTTAATTTTTTTATTACCGGTGATATATTGATATAACCACACTACTTAAGATCTAGTTGCCAGTGGCAGAGTCCGCCGAGGCATAACATATTTTATACATATTTTGTTATAATAACTTAGGGTGCATTGCATCGATAGTGCATTGCATCGATAGTACATTGGTTTTGAGATAGTGGTATTACCTGAGATCGATTTAGTGGTGCCATAGTCCGCCTAGACATGTTATTATTGTAATATATCTGCTTATTGTTTGGTGGCGCTAGAGTCCGCTGGGGCATGTTATTGTTGTGATACATCTATATACTCTATCATTGGCATGTATTCCTATTTATATCTCTCTACCGGCGCCAGTGTTTGTCGGGGTATCATCGACGCTAGAGTCCGCCGAGGTTGTAGAGACCTCTCCATCAGCACCATAGTCTGCCGTAGTGTCATCATTGTCAACAACCGTCATGACACTTAAGAGACTTTGTATATAGTCTGATAAGGCCCCCATGGGTTCTACCTTGTAGCACAAGCTCGGTAGATATATATATCGGCACCAACGTCTATCATATTTCCTCCTCATGCATTGCTTTCGTACATTACATATGCATTGTATCTTTGACTGACACTGTGATTTTATTTTACTGGTATATATAGTTCACATTGTATACTAACCCTTTTTTTTTTACAAGTGATAATATTTTTGTTATTGCATACTTGCTTGATTTCTCTTACCCAGTTGATGAACTTACTGGGTACATTTCGATATACTCACCCCTACTTTGTTTCCTCTCTACAGATTGTGCACAGGGTTCAGGATAGGGTAATTGATCATTCCATCTAAGTATTATTAATACCCATCTGGATCTCAACGGTGAGGCTCAGACTTCGAGTCGTTGTGAATCTTTGGGTCCTCTTTTTATTTTCTTATCTCTCAAACTATGTATCAGATATTATGAGACAGTATTGTATTATTTGCTTTTGAGACAGTTGTATTTATCCTTCAATACCATTGATGCTCTTGTACTCAGGACTCCTGATTTTGGAAGATTTCTTATATCTTTTGAGTTTATTTCCTCTTTATTTATCTTTCTTAACTTGTGATCCGTTTCGGATCGTGACAGGTCAATTCCATTTCTGATTCTTTAATCTGTTCCTGATAAAAAAACCTTACAACAACAAACCCTATATTTTCATTTATATTGACAACCTCTCCTTCCATATTATGAATTTCTTGAATACGTTATTTTTTCCTCCTCCCATTTACATGAATGAAACTTTTTGGTATTTCTATACCCATCTTTAAACCACTTCATACCTGTCTTTGCCTCCAATAGTCCTCCTCTATCTATCGATACTTTCTTATCTCTGCCTCTACTCTTTTTAGTTCACTCCTGCTGCTTTGTGAGGGATTGATTTCGAGCTGAATCTCCTTTACCATAATTGTATTCTCCGGTGTAGCCAATTTCTCCAAAAAAAAAAATTTCATAAGCTTTCTTGCTTCATTCTGCTAGAGTCCTTTTAACTCTTTTCATTTTATAATTACCCACAAAATCAATAGCCTAAGCTTTTTTGAGAATGTTAAAAAATTGTGGATGTTTAAGCCAAAAATTTAGGAACTTAAAAAGGCATCATAGCATTCTCTCTTTCTGAATTGCAAAACACTAGTAATTGAGCATGATCTGATCCTTGCCTAATCAGATGTTGTACTTTACTATTAAGTTAAATCCCCAAAAATTCTTGTTTAATTAGAAACCTATCCAATTTCTTAAAAATACAGTCATCTTCTTTTCTTCCATTCGATCAGGTAAATTTACCGCTAGTAGATGGCAACTCTGTAAGAGCACAATTATTTATGCGGTGTGCAAAATCAGTAGTCTCAGAATGGGAGAATGGCAGATCTCCCAATTTTTCCTCTATATTAAGTGTAGCATTGAAATCTCTACCCACAATCTATGAGCAATTATTTTCTTTTGCTTGACCTTCTAAAACAATTTCATAATTCCAAACTTTCCAAAGCATTAAACCCAACATAGACTGCAGTTATATGGAACACTATATTAATATAAGTGAAATTAAGAGTCTTCTGATAACTATCTGATTAAGCCTGTCCTGACCAATTCTGTTCCAAAAAAAAAAGAAAGAAAATCTTAGAGGAAGAATTAATTATTACATTTTCAAATCTTGTTCTTCTTCTATATTTGTGGATATCCTTTAGATCCTGGAAAGATTCGAAAAGAGCTGTGAATGAAAAATGATATCTCCTGTTTAGATCTATTAATCTTTCAAAAGAATTTTGAGAGATAACGGATCTTATGTTTCAAAATAATATTTGCCCAATCATTGATAATAATTTCAAAATAATATTTGTCCAATCATTGATAATAATTATTCTTTCTCTCCTTACTCCGCCTTGCATTGACTTGACGTGACAATATTGAATGAACTGATCTGTTCCTTTTATAATCCCTCTTCAATTCAATAACTTGTCTTGGAGATAAATTTTCAACTTCGCCAACACTTCATACATTCATCTTCAAATCTCGATCTTCATTCTCTTCTTGGCACTTTTGAATTTGGAGTGCAGTTGAGACATGCATATCTGGACCACCCTTTTCCTCATGAAGTGACTGCAAAATGCATATATTTGGATCCTTTTGTTGCTCGTTTTCTCTATTCCTATCAGCTCCCACAAAGTTATTGGTAATCTTTCCTCTATGACTTTGTCAACTGAATCTGTACAATATTCAGGTATCTTTTCCTTCGCTACTTTCTTTGTTGAATATTCCCTCTGCATTGGTTGTTTGAAAGATTCTTTTACCCACTCTTTTGTAGTTGTATATTCCGTTGTCACATTTATTTCCTCATCATTTAAACCATCATCATGCACATCTCCAGCCACATTTTTATCATTCAAAGAATCAAATTTGTTTATTGTGTTCATCTCTTCACTATGTGTCCTTTCCTTTGTCATAGGGTTTATATTTCATATTGTTTTGACCAATTTGTCTCCTTCCCCCTTGATTTTTTAAAATTATTTTGAAAGTAAAACTTATCATTGTCTTCCTATTTTGTTGATATCTTTTTCCTTAGCTTTACCACTATCTTAATATTCTTTACTGATCTGATCAACCCCCTTCTTTTTCTTTATTTTCTCCATCTTGTCATATAATTCAGGATTCAAAACATAACATTCTTGTTCATTATGATCCTGCAATTTGCAAACTACTTAGAAAAAGTCACATTTTATTCTTATCCACTTTTCAACTATCTCCCCATTTGATTTCTTGACCCCAAATATTTGTTCTTTTTGGGAACTACCTAATAGTTCCATTTTTACTTTAATCCTAATATAACTAGGTCTTTTTTTGGTTCTTTTTCGCCATGTCAACTTAAAGAGATTTTTTATGCAACAGATAGAGAAAAAATTGCTTCTTTCACAAAAACATTTGGAGGTATAGTTGTAATAGTTTTCTCCCTCTCGATCAAGCATTTGGATCCTACTTAAGGGTTCTTATTGAATAAAACCACTGTTTGTAATTCAAGTAAAAGACTAGCTTAGATGATAGAGTAACATAATCCTCCATAATTGTTGCCCTAATCAATACATGCTAACTTCTCAATACTCCAATATTACCCTCACTTCTGAACTCAAATTGTGTCGGAATTATCTTTCTCAGTTCCTTAATTTCTGGAATCCCATAAGAAAACTTGCAAATAACAGCATATTAAAGGTTTTCTTTGTAGATCATCTGTATTACTTCATCTTCCTCCCATTTAATTCATGGTTCTTCATGTAAATATGAAATAGATCTCATTGGGATTTGCTTGGACACCACATTGGTGTTATTTCTCAAAACTGAAGCGTAGTCTTTCTTTCGATCTGAGTTTAGGCCAGTCTCAAGAGGAGAATGGCCTGTTGACGAGGTAGCCACAGCCAACGGTGATGACAAGGAGCAATGTTCTAGGTTTCGGCAGCTAGGTTTTTCTCCAAAATACAATGTCCCATATAAACTAGGGTTATTTAGTGTAACACTTGTTTTTGTCCCGAAAATCAATTTAAAAAAATGACATATTTATATATATATATTTTATATATTTAATAGTAACTAAATTTTAAAATAACTATTTTATCATAAACAACTGGCTGGCTATAAATTGTTCTTTTAAAAAATCACTATATTCGAAAATTTTGAAGTTAGAGTTAGAGTTGGAGTTGTGTTTAATGACCGCATTGAAATTTTTGAAGTTAGAGTTAGAGTTGGAATTGTGTTTAATGACCGTACTTTTGCAAGGAATATTTAGAATTTAAATATACTTTTTTTAAATTGTGGAATTTTTTTTGATCAACCATGGAATTTTATTGGGTACATTATTGTTGTTGTAAATACACTTTTTCTTAAATATGATTTATACCCTAGAAAAAACACTCAACTTAACCAATCTACTTGAAATATACAATTGAATTTATACTAAAAGAGGATATCTCAAATAAAAATCACATAATATCATAGATTAGATCGCATATATGAGCTATCCATTCTATTGCAAATATTTTTCTTTCACTTTATATAAAATTTGAAAGTTGTGATTGGTTACAATTTTTGCAAATAATATTTAAGTATTTGAGTGTACTTTTTCTTGAAAAACAGGAAATATAATTTAAATGGAGATATTTTTAAAAAATAAAATTTTAAGTTTTTTTTTGAAAAAAATAGTAAAGGTGAAAAAAAAAATTAGAAATAAAATTTTGGGTATTTTTCAAATTATAAATACAACTTCAACACCAAATATTGTTCCCTGAATAAAGTGAAAATAATTCTATAGAAAAAGTTAAAGAATCACCAAAATAAAATAATTACATCACAGGACGAAAAAAAAAAAACTAATAATTATCCCATTTAATTTTATTGTAAATAAAATATATGGTACTAAAATTATTTCTAAAACATTGTTCTACAAAAAGTCAAATCAATGTTTTATTAATCAAAATGTCCATTTATTATAATATATATTACAACAACTTGGCTCAGTGGAAGAGCAGCAAGAATTGATGAGAAGCAGCTAAACCCCAACGGCAGACATTCAAAATTCATTCAGCTCTAATCTGTTTCTGATTAATCCAAATTAGAGATTCCAAGTTGCCAGAATTGACAATTTTCTTCAAGTTGAGCTACTTAATTCCTCAAAAACGCGTTGATTCTTGGGTTGGTGGAATCAATTAGGTCCTCTATTTAAGCTTATCTTCTTGGTCTTGGTATTCTCTTTTTTGTTCATTTCTCTGTTGCATCATTCTTCTGGTCAAAAGGGAAACAACATCAGTTTTGAAGTTTTTGATTGGTGAGATTATTTTATTTCCTTTTATGGCTCTGCTTCAATTGCTTTTTTTCTATGTAATTAACGTGCCCTAGTTCTGTAATCGATATGGGTTTTCCGCAATTACCTGTGATTTTCATTTTGCTGCAAGTTCAAGCCCTTGTTGGATAGTAGAAGGTATAGAGGCTTTAGAGGATGGTTAGAGTAGTACTCGATTGTTATTGGAGATTAGGGTGGAAGCGAGGATTTTGAAGCTCATGGGGTTCTAGATTTGGATCTTTTTTAGTTACTGGGTTTTAAATTAATATCCTACTCATATTCAATGAACTTTTTAAAGGAAATACTGAGTTGGAATCAAATCTAACATGCTCACTCTGCCCCCGGGTGGATCCCATGGCCCCGGCCGCTTGATATAAGGAAGTTTTAGAAGGAAATTTCTCATATAGTAATAAAGTTTCAGTCTTTATGATAAACCTGTTCTTAGATTTCCACTTGCCTTTCCGGTTTACAATGCTACAGTTAGATAATAATGTGAACCTAAATGAGCTTATGTCGTCCCTAAGAATGGGGGAGTGGTTGTGGCATATGACTGATGATTTGCTATTTCTTGTTGAAATACCAGTTACAATACTCATGTAAGCGCAAATGCTCAGTCTTTGTGGGCAGGATTATTGGGAACTTGCCTTGTTTTTTTGTAGCTGTTTGCCCGGTGGATAAGTTGGCCCAAACACTATAGTTACTTAAAAGAAAAGTGACGACATTATCATAGAAACATCCTGAAAATTGGGATAAAGAAGGAAGGATATTGGACTTGATAGTAATACTTGTGGAGAATGAAACATGAGTGCCAAGTGTTGCCTAAATACTTGTGGAGAATCAGTCAGCTGTAGTGGGGGGAAGGGGGTTGCTGAATATAAGCTTGACTCTAACTTACCAGAAGTATTCTCCATTATGACAAAGTAGCACAATAGTTCTCCGTATAATATGGAATAGGAATTCTTAATTCTGGTATTCAGAAGAAATCTGATTTCCCTCCGCAAAAATGTGTAGGCAATATTGAATTTAAAGCTTGAGTCTCTAACCAAAATAAAGCAACTAGATAGGAGATTTAGAATAGAGGGTCTTGAATTCTCGTACTTATGCTCACATGGAATACAAGATGCTAACCTGAAAAAAGAGTTCTGAGGAAACAAGGCCATCTGTGTGTTTAACAGACAGTATGGCTGGGGTCTGTTTTGAAGGGGAAAAACACATATTTCCAGAATAAAAAATTAAATGTTTACAAAATTTGTATTTCTTGTGCAAAAGAAGTGCTGTGAAAACAATTTCTGAGGGCCAAAACAATTTCTGAGGGCCATCGGACACCTGAATTAACCGTGGTGCACTTGCAGGAAACTCCTTGCGGAGGGCCTGTGCACTCCCGGGATTAGTCGGGGCGCTAAGAGCCTCGGACACCCAGTGCAAATTAAAAAAAAAAAAGAGAAGTGTTGTGAAAAAATTGGAATAATATATGGATTTCTGGAGGAGGTAGGTGATAGGTGATCTGTTTTTTTACAATGACTAGTCTGTTGTACTTGTAACATCTTGGTACCTTTAGTATTAAAGTCACATCTTGTCAAAAAAAAGAAAAAACCTCATGTGAGTGTAATAAAGATATCCTTAATCTCAATAGTTAATATTGTCTGTAAATATTCTTTGTTTTCATTATATTATGTTTTTAGCTTAGTATGCATTGATCTCAAAAGATTATTACGTCCTATGGAATAATTTGCTCCATATGATTTTAGATCAACCTCGTCCTGTTTTAACACTATCAATCATTGTGTTGTTGTGCCTACTGGTCTGTGCATCTAGAGGTTAGACATGGACTAACTTAGGGAACCTTCTTTTATTTTATTTTCTCTGTGTACTAGTTGCACCATCTGTTGGCTGTGATTATTTTTAATGGTCAATCTTGTTCGATCGTATATTCATCTTATTGTTAACATTTCTACCATATATTGGTATTTAGAGGCGACATTAACTTCTATATAACATTATTCACCTCATGGTTGTTCTATGGAACTTACCCTTCACTTTGTTAGGTATTGTCTCATTACAAGAAAGGCCTTTGCGCTCTTCCATTTTAGCCTATTACATTGGTGATATTCAGAACTGCAGCATCTATAGGGGTATCAAGCTGCCAAGCCATACTATGGAAGTTTGAGAGAAGGTAGTGGAGATGACGATGAGGGGGGTTTGTATTTATTAATGAGAATCAATTTGGATTCATACCAGGACATTCAACCTCAGAAGCCATACATTTCGTAACAAGATTGATGGAGCAGCGTAGGGAGAGGAAGAGGACTTACATATTGTGTTTACTGACCTAGAAAAAGCTTACGACAAAGTCCATAGGAAGGGTTCTATTGAGATGATTGGAGGCTAAAGGAGTATTTGTAGCTTACATTAGGACGGTTAAAGACATGTATGGTGGAGCCAAGACCCGAAAAAGGACAGTGAGAGGAGACTCGAAGCACTTCCCAATCGGAGTTAATTATAGATTGAATGTTTGGAGACAAACCCTGAAGTCTAAAGGGTTCAATTGAGTAACACTAAGCCTGAATATTTGGGGTGCAAGTTCAGTGACGTTATTCATGCGATAGAGGTGAACGTGAGGATTGATACACTAGCCATCTCCAAAAGAGGAAGTTTAAGGTATTTAGGGTCTATAATCCAAGGAAATGGGGAGAATGATGAGGATGTTACACGTTGTATTGGAGTGGGTTGGTGAAATGGGGACTTGCTACTAGTGTGCTGTGTGATAAAGATTGTGTCACCAAGCCTTAAAGGAAAGTTTTATATAGTAGTGATCACACCAGTTATGTTGTATTTTGCAAAGTGTTGGCTGGTCAAGAACTTGCATGTCCAAAATATGGAAGTAGTGAAAATAAGGATGTTGAGATGAATATTTGAGCATACTAGGAAAGATAAGATTAGGATCAAAGATATTTGGAACAAGGTGGGATAGGCCTCGGTGGTGGACAAGATGAGGAAGGTGAGTTTGAGATATTTCGGACATGTGAAAGGGAGCACACACTCTAGTGAGGAGGTTGACTATAGTAGGTATGAGGAGAGATAAAGGTAGGTCGGAGAAATATTTAGGAAAGGTAGTAAGACATGACATGGCACAGTTGTAGCTTACAGTGGATGCGAGCTTAGATAGGAAGATTTGGGGTCGAGGATTAGGATATAAGGTTAAAAGGTAGTCGAGCATCATCTAGCTTCATTCTCCGTATTATTTTTATTACTATTCTACTATGTTACAACAACAACAACATACCACTAAAATCCCACAAGTGCAACAACAACATACCCAGTGAAATCCCACAAGTGGGGTCTGGGGAGGGTAGAATGTACGCGGACCTTACCACTACCTAAGTAGAGAGGCTGTTTGCTGGGAACCCTCATCTCAAAACCCATACGCAGAAAGGACTAGATATGACCAAAAGGAAAAGAAAGCACATGACAATACGAAAATATGATACCATTAACACATAAACATCAAAATAATGACAAAACATGCTAGAAAAAAAACACTACTTCTCTACCCTATTAGGCCCCCTGACTAGGTAATCACCTAACCCTACTAACCAATTATCCTACTATTCTAATTTCGCCCCTGACTATGTTATTCTTTTGTTTTATTGTCTCTTTGGCTTCAATTATCATAGTATTTGTTGTTGCTACTGTTCCCTTCTCTATTGTTTTTTGTATGGATTCTTCATTATTTTATTTGTTTTACATACTAGATTCTCAATATGTTTTACTTTGAGCCAAGAACCTAGCAAAATCAGCCTATCTACTTCTAATGTATGATTGCGCACGCACTGTCCTCCCCTAACTCCACTTGTGGGATTATACTGGGTATGTTATTGGCATACATCTTCATCATACCATGCCATACTCTTGGTGCAAACCTTAAGTTGTTGGGAACTCCATGTTTTCCCTCACTCTTTATGGTTGCAAACTTCTATTTACATGTCCTAAATAACATTTATAGTATGACCTTTTTTTTTTTTTTTTTTTTTTTTTTTTAATTTTTTGGACAATGGTAACATTTTTATTTAGGTCAGTAGTTAGGTAGTATTGAAAAAGCATATTTTACAAATAAGAAGAAAGAATACAATCTTCCCCAAGACTAAAATCTAGATGGACCCTAAAACATCTATGTTGATTGACTCAGTCTCACTGGGATAGACATTTGTACACCATATTTACCGATAGTAAGACTTTTTTTTTTTTTTTTTTTTTAATTATTCTTCTCCAAAGTTTCATTGTATGGGTCATAAGTTTAGTATAACAATAAATCATTCAACTTTCACTTGTTAGGGAGAGGGACAGGTTAAAGGAAAGATGTGAGTTTGTAGACACAATTGTGTAGGAAATACATGACGACGAGATCTTAATCAAGGGAGCAAAAATTAATCAAATAGGAATAAGATAAAGGAATGGACAGAAAAGGAATTCTCAAGAGAAGAAGTTTGGAAAGGAGTTAAGATTGTTCTGGAAATAAAGCTCCAAGATCAGATGACTTCACGTTGATGTTCTTCTGAAAATGTTAGCACAAGTTTAATGGTGACATTATGGAGAAAGGATGACCTTCTCGTTAAATTGGGAGCTTGGTTAAGGGTTTCAAAGCTTTGTTGGCTCAATCATATTGAAGGACCAGTATCAAATATCAAAAAAAAGAGACCCATTAGTCTAGTAAAAAGTATCTGCAAGATTATTTCTAAGATGCTTTGCATTAGACTAAAGAAGGTTGTACAAGACACTATCGACATTCCATATGCATTCATGGAAGGTCTCAAGAACCATTGTAAATAGTGTTATAGACTTCAGTAAGATTCTGGATAAGTGAATGTGGTGTACATCAATTGGAGTTAATTAGAATCAGTCACAATCTGGTATATCTAAGATCAACAGGATCCTATAATTCCTATAACTATGTATTCATCTATTTTATTATGTGTACAAAATATTAAACCTTCAAAGGTTAAAGGGAATAATCAAGGTAAAACATTCCTGAAACGCATCCTTCTTTTTTCCACATCATTTTTTTCTCTTCCTTTTTGCTAAAGGATGGAAAAATCTACAAACTGTGCTTGTAGCTAGTAAAACGGTGGATTCTAAAAAAAAAAATAATTCTAAAGTGGTGGATTCCATCCATTCTATTCTTTTCCAACCTTTCTTTCCCTGTTACTTGCATGGGGTCCATACCATTTATTTTGCTATAGGATTCAAATCTTTCGATATCACTGGAGTAGTTTCTAGCACGGGAACATGCTAGACGAGGTGGAACGAGGTCGTAACATGATAACCAGGATGAGTATTGGGCAGAAGACGATGGAGTGGCTAACTTTCGCTCTTAAAGAAGCATCAAAAGGGCAGGGGAACTCAGTACACAGACGGAAGTTTCGGGATCAGTTCACAGAGTTCTTCTGTTCAAAGAATTACAACAAATATGTTTGTTATGTTAGCAGTTAAATATGCAGGGTAAAAGAAGAGCATTATTATTCCTGAGTGGTCGCTAAACTAGATTGGATAGACATAGCCAACAAAAGAACCAGAATCATAAATGCTAAGGCCCAGAAGGCAGTTGAGATGATGCATAGGGAAATAGAGAAGGGTCTGTTATATTCGGATAGTGTCAGAAACAACAAATGGTCTACAAGAGAATAAATGCTTCTAAGATTCAACAAAAAGGGAAGGAGTTTGTTATTACAAATACGACAACAAAAAATCAAAACGAAATTCTAGCAAGAAGTGTGATTGGAAGTCTCTCAGAGGATATATCAGACACCACCTCTCTCATAGATGCAACAGTGGGTGGCAAGCACATGGAAATACAAGCATGGTATTAACATCTATAATTTGGGTCAGAATCACTTCCTTTTCGAGTTTCCCGACAAAACAGCTGCAGAACACATTGTAAGAGGGAAGTGGTTCTGGAAATCCCACAAATTCAACATGTAATGGTGGTCGCCGTCATCGAGCTCCATTCCCGATAGGCTGGACCAGGTTTAGATAAAAGTAGTAGGCTTGGCCCTTCAACTTTGGTCCCAAAAAGTTTTTCATGAGATCAGAAACTTTTGTGTGGCTGGATTGAAACCGAGGAAGAAACGTAGCTCCGAAACCACCTTAAATGGGCAAGGATGAAGGTGAGAGGACATGGTGACTCAGTTCCGAATTCGGTCGAGCTGGTTCACGAAAGTTTAACTGTCAAAGTTCCAATCTGGGTTGAGATATCGGCGAGGGTGGTCACCGATGCACAAAGCGAAGTACCTACAATGACCCAGCGGTTTGATGAAGGTACTGACGGACAACAAGATGAAAGCCTATTAGGGCTTTACGGAGGTGTCAGGGCACGTGGGCCCTTCTTACGACCGGAATATATTGAACTGGCCAGCTGTCACAAGACATGATAAGGCACAAGCAATTGAGGCCCCACTTCACAGAGCATTTAAAAAGTACAGACATGCAGCGGAAAAGAAAATTTTGGGCCCGGATCTACTGTCCCAATTCATCTCAATTAGGCTAGTAAATGAGCCCTCCTCTTTTTTAGTGGACCCAGTCTCAGCCGAACTTGAAGTTAATATTTCTAAGTCCATCATAG
>DF360109.1:15002-41808 GCA_000787875.1 Solanum virginianum | reverse complement strand
TGAAGTTAATATTTCTAAGTCCATCATAGCTCTGAACTGTGGAGAAGGAAAAGAAGCAGAGCATGAGCAGGAGGAAATTGAAGAAGAAGATACTCTAGAAAAGAGTAAAAAAGAGGAAGGGTGGCTGAAATACCTCAAACCCTAGAAGAGAGTGGCATGGAAGATGCTGATTTGAGAACTGAAGAACACATCTCCGATTTGACAACAATAGAAGATGTTGTACCTTTAAAGTAACACAGCCTAGGGAAAGGAGAAGATCCCGATTTCGGTATCCCTATATGGATGCATCAGAACATCTTCAAATTAGCCAAATGATTTGGTGTTGATTTCAAAGGGTGCAGAGAGGAAGCAACAATGCTATTCATGAATATAGATAGTATGAGGGAAAAAAGTATGAATGAGGAAGAGAACAGGAAAATGACTCCAGAGGTAAAAGGATCCAAAGAATTGAAGAGCCTCGAATGTGGAAGTAATTTCAAAAGCAATGGCACAAGAAGCAGGGGGGTTACAACATTAATCGTGATCGATGACAATTTCCATTGTATCATGGAATGTGAGGGGCCTGAATAAGGAAAGTAAGAGGTGTATCATTAAACATTTAATTCATCGATGGAAAGCGGATGTTTATTGCTTTCAAGAGACAAAAATTCAAGGAGATATCAAGAATTTGGTTAAAGAATTATGGGCTAATAAAAGGGTTAGATTCAGTCAATTGGAAGCTAGTGGGACAAGGGGAGGTAGCCTAATTTGATGAGATGAGAAAGTATGAACAGGAGAAATAAGTAATTTGGGGGCCTATTCTTTAACCTGTAAGTTCACCGGAAAGAACTTGCAGGATTGGGAGATCGGTGAATTTGGAACACTATGTTGTGATCAATTAGATCTCCCTGATAGACCAAGATACATAGAAGCAACGAGGACGTTAGTAATATATATTTTTCATAATAAAGTTATTGTGTTTTCGGATTCTAAGTAGATAGATACAATTCTCCTCTACTGAATATGAGGCTCTAGAGCATAGGAAAATTTTTGTTTTGTACTTGGCTAGTAGAGAGGGGATTTTCTCACTGGTGAGGACATAAAGAAGAAGATGATGCTGATGTGCAAGCCTTCTGAAGTTATGGGACCATTCCAGTGCGTCACAATGAGCCAATTATAGTGTACTTCATTGAATTTGTTGGACATGGGACCATTCCCTGTTAAAGAATTTTTTTTCTAATTTTTGCCGTCAAAGGGAAGAGCAAGATAAACGGGGTGTGGAAAGTAGCACCTGATATCCTATGATTTATATGTTGGGAAGAGTGAATGGAAAGAAATGGAGATGCGTCTGAAGGCATGAATGCTCATTTCACAAAGGATGAGGTTCTTTGATTTTCTGACTAATAAAAAAGAAATGAGATTCTTCCAACTTCTTGTAAATTTTCTCTAGACCTGTGAGGTTAGGTTTACTATAGATGATTGGGTTTTCAAAGTGAATCTTGAGGTTGTCTACTTTTTTGGATGCCACTTATATACAGGGAGGTTGTCCTATTATATGAATATTATTATTACTTCTCCAATATGAGAATTTCTTTTGTATTGGATGAGTACGTATCTTCATACTCTTAGGATTCTACACCGACCCTGATACTAAAGTACACTTTTGGTGCCGTTAGTTAACAGTATTCTCCAAAGTCCTACAAGCAACAACATACCCTGTGAAATCTCACGAGTGGGGTCTAAAGAGGATAAAATGTACACAGACCTTACTATTACCTCATAGAGATAGCGAAGTAGTTTTAGGAAGACCCTCGTCTTAAAAATAAAAAGTCCCAAAAGTAGAAGATACTAGATATGAAAGAAAATGACGAAAGTGAAAAGCAAATGATAATATATAAAATACAATAAAAGTGACAGATATAAGATGGATAATAACAACAGAAGATATAAAGACACGACTAATCCTACTAATCTATTATAACACAAGACCAGGCATTATCCTACCCCCACTAGCCTATTAACATTCTACCCTTATACACGACCTCCACTCCTTTCTATCTAAGGTCATGTTCTTGGTGATATGAAGTTGCCGTATCCTATCTAATCACCTTCCCCCAATACTTTTTTGGTCTATCTCTACTCCTCCGCATAATTCTTAAATCCAACCTCTCGCACCTCATAACAGGAGCATCGACACTTTTTCTTTGCACATGCCCAAACCATCGCTTACAATGAACATGCCATTATCTGCTCACTATTTACTGCAATAGCCGAGTGAGTAAGACACACAGCTTGTGATTATAGGTTTCCTGGCAATGTACAGTTTGGCTTTTGGGTTCATGATTGCTCTAATGAATTAAAATTTAATCCTTTTAGATTATCTGGAGATTCTTATCCAGCAGTGGATCCTGAGTGTTGATGTGCAGGTTCATGGGAACCCAATAGCTTTTGCTCAAGCCCTATATACGTATTAAAATGTGCACTAAACATCTATAAATATTTGACTATAAATCCAGTTTTAATTATATATTAACTTGAGGTCGTTGTGGGAAACCATACACTTGAAACCCTAGATCCTCCTGTCCTTATCTAGATGGGTTTGTTAAAGATAAGAGTCAGCTGTATTCCGGGAAATTGTCCATTAGGAAGCTTGTGCTTCTTCCTGATGTGATTTCCAAATGGAAACCTTCAAGTTAAAGTCAGGTTATAAAATCACCGGCTTGCAAAAACTTAATCTGCTCTTTTATGTCATACCTTGTATCTGTCAAAATATTATCTACTTGGTATTGCCTGATCTTTTTCCATGATGGAACCTTCAAAAGATGAGTTCTGGAGATTCAAAGCTAATTATTGACCTATAGCCATCTGTACATCAGTGCAATTTAATTTCTCTTAATTTTTGGCATAATTTCCTATCAGTTCTCTTATCTAGTAAATTGAAGATATAATTTACCCAGTTTATCCTCTCTTGTTCAACTCAGGTTTGTAATGTAGTTGTATATTGTTGATTTGGTTTGCTGAATAGTTTGATTGTAATTGACCAGGCGGAATGGAGATATCAATGCTAAAAGTGCTTCTCAACAATATCTCCTGTTTTTCCCATTTATCATCAAGTGATCACGTGAATGGTGAACTGGTTCGTAGGTATTACTCTAAGATTGAGGGTATACTGAAGCTTGTAAAGCCGATTCTCGACTCCATTGTTGACGTTGAAGCAGCTTCTAGCGAGCTGCTCCTGAAAGCATTTGGTGGGCTTGCTCAACATGTTGATGAACTGAGGGAGCTATTTGAGACCTGGGAACCATTATGCAGTAAAGTTTATTTTGTAAGTTTGGAGACCTATCTCTTTTTGCCGTCAAAGGGAAGAGCAAGATAAACGGGGTGTGGAAATGGAGACCTATCTCTTGTCATAACTTTTCATGTCTTGAATAAGCAGAGTATGTTATTACAGTCTGCACTTAATACTGATGAGAAGTTTTAAACTAAAGAGAAACTGTTGCTTCGTTGCGCTCATCTAAACTTCACGACTAACATGTAACACATTTTCAGTACTTTCAGCTATTATGTATCTAGTTTGCTAATAGTTTAATTTTGATGAAATCCATAGGTCCTGCAAGCTGAACCATTGATTGGGAAAATTCGAACATATAGCCTGGAAATACTTGAGCTTCTTAAATCTTCTCATAAATGCCTTCGTGCTGATGTAACTTTGACAACTCTCGAGGTGGGTGATAAGACATTGCTTTTCTGTCTGTTCTTTCTACCTTTTAGTTGCATTAATCTAACTCTCCTGTGAAATTTTCCTACCTACTCTCTCGTTTCATTTATGTGTATAGATTTCTCATCATCTCTGGATGTCCTTTGTTTGGATTGCAGCTCTATATACTGAAAATTAAGCATGTAGATTATGAATTGATATCAATGACAATTACAAAGGTTATTAAAGCTCAAGTGGAAGGCTTGGGAGCCAGCTCAGATAGCTTCGCCAAAATTGCTGATTGCCTAAGCTTGAATTCAAACGAAGAGCTTTTGCTTGAGCTTGTGGCCCTTGAAAAATTGAAAGAGAATGCTGAACAAGCTGAAAAGACGGAGGACGTGGAATATATTGAGCAAATGATAACTCTTGTTTCTCATATGCACGATTGCTTTGTCACTGTGAAACAGCCCCAGAGCTGTACCACTGTGCTAATACCTCCTGACTTTTGCTGCCCTCTTTCACTTGAGTTGATGACTGACCCTGTAATTGTTGCTTCTGGTCAAACCTATGAGAGGGCTTTTATAAGGAGATGGATTGATCTTGGTCTCACTGTTTGCCCGAAGACACGTCAAACTCTGGGGCATACAAATCTCATTCCCAATTACACTGTTAAGGCACTTATTGCAAACTGGTGCGAGATACATAATGTGAAGTTGCCTGATCCCATGAAGTCTTTGAGCTTGAACCAGCCATCTTCCCTCATAACACATGCAGACTCTGGTGCGTCCAGGGATAACCATGTCTTTCCCCTTACAAGGGAAAAACACTCTTTGTCACCAGACTCCACGCAATCTTTAGGTTCTCCGAGAAAGACTTTGATTTCGTCAAGTGTAAGCCAAAGAGAGGAATTATCTCCATCTCATCTCCATTCCTCTTCGGAGGATTCTTTACCTGGAGTTGCTGGTAATGTGCTTGCTTTTGATGTTGAAAGGATAATTATTAAGAGTGAAGACAGGATGGCCCACTCTGGGGAGATAAGTTCACATGGTCATAATACATTAGGTGATGTTGAACAATTACCTCTGGGTCATAGTAGAACAACCTCGGCACCCAGCACGCTTGCTGATTCTAACTTTTCCCCTGTTATTGCCAGAGATGGAAATAAGTTATCCTCACAACCTGAAGCTGCCGCTGTTGCTTCAGGGGATGTTGTAGTGGATTCCAAGCCTGCTGCTTCTATCGTTCGAAGGGAACCAGAATTTCCATCTACACTAGAGACAAGACCTCGTAATCAATCAATGTGGCGTAGACCATCTGATAGGTTTCCAAAAATAATTTCTTCCCCTATGGTTGAAAAAAGGGCTGATCTTTCAGAACTTGAGGAGCAAGTTAAAAAGTTGGTTGCGGACTTGAACAGCACTTCCATTGATATGCAGAGAACTGCTACAGCTGAACTCCGGTTACTTGCCAAGCATAACATGGATAACCGTATGGTGATTGCGAATTGTGGTGCTATTAGCTTGTTGGTTAAACTACTTCATTCAGAAGACATGAAAGTACAAGAAGATGCTGTTACTGCACTTCTCAACTTGTCAATTAATGACAACAACAAGTGTGCCATTGCAAATGCTGATGCGATTGAACCTCTGATTCATGTCCTCCAGACAGGTAGTGATGAGGCTAAAGAAAATTCTGCTGCAACTCTTTTTAGCCTTTCTGTGATGGAGGATAACAAGATGAAGATTGGGAGGTCTGGAGCAATCAAACCTCTTGTTGATTTATTGGGAAATGGAACTCCAAGGGGCAAGAAAGATGCAGCGACAGCTTTGTTTAACTTGTCAATACTTCATGAGAACAAGGCTCGTATTATCCAGGCTGGTGCGGTGAAGTATCTCGTAGATTTGATGGACCCTGCTACCGGGATGGTTGATAAAGCTGTTGCTGTTTTGTCTAATCTTGCAACCATTCCCGAGGGAAGAGCCGCAATCGGTCAGGAAGGAGGGATTCCTCTTCTTGTTGAGGTTGTTGAGCTGGGCTCTGCAAGGGGTAAAGAGAATGCAGCAGCTGCTCTTTTGCAACTGTGTACTAACAGTAACAGGTTCTGCAACACGGTTCTCCAGGAAGGAGCTGTACCTCCATTAGTGGCATTGTCACAATCTGGCACTCCAAGAGCAAGGGAAAAGGTCTGATGCCAGAAACTTCAGCCATTTTCTTTCTTCATATTTTGTACACGATACTATATGATATTTTCCCATCATCGGGTTAAGTTGCCAGCAATAATAATTAGCTGTTAATAACATACACAATATGGTAACTTGAAAGTGAAGTAAATAATCTGCTATAACAGGTTAAATTGCGTTGACAGTGTAATAATTCTTTACGCTGTGAAACCTGTAGCCCTTCTTGGTTTTGGTTATGTCTTACCTTTATATTTGTGATTACATGCAGGCTCAGGCACTTCTTAGTTTCTTCAGAAATCAACGGCATGGTAATGCAGGAAGGGGCTGATTTATGTTGAACATTTGGACACATACTTTTCTTTTAATTAGCAGATAAATGATGTGTGTAAATTTGATATTATAAGTACTGTATATGATGATCATGGTTTCATCGAATATTCCCTGGATTTGTGACATCTGCAAAAGTAAATTAGTTGGAGGCTCAGATGGAATCCATCTGAATAGCTTTGTATGTAAATGTGGAGAAAATTTTAGATGAACATGAAGTTGCTGGTTGCAGCCTTTGTATTTACAGTGATGATCGTAGATGATAACTATTCTTTCTTTACTTGATATGCAAGTACAGCTTTTGATCTCTCTTTAGCTTTCAAAGATATAGATAAACCAGTGTTGGCTGCTGACTGAGCTTGTATTTTCCCAGATTAGATGTTGGAATGTGGTCTATGATAACACAAGTAATCAGACAATCATTTTGGTATGTTGAGTATTGGAGTCTTTGTCATGTCATGTGACGAAACATATAGGTGATAGCTTACCCAAGGAAAATGAAGAACAATAAAATCACCTTTGAATTTAGAATCAAAAGCTTGAATGTTGAAATTAATCCACAAGTGAATCTAATCTCCAAATTTGAGTCTCCAAAGAAAATTCTAAAATTCTACTCACTAGTCACTACTTTGTTTCTAAAATTCTCTACAAACTCAAGAACTCTGAAAAACTGTAAAAAATTCGTGGTAAAACCCTCAAATATACTATTTATAGTATTTACAAATGAGTCCCTAAGTTGAATAAAAAAATACTGGTCGGCGTCTTCTATGGCTCGTAGTTACGACTCGTAGTGTGCCCTACGAGTCGTAGTCGGGTTTTCATGGTCAGCACTTGGTATTTTGGACTTCATTGCTACGATATACCTCTACGAGTTGTAGTCTGGTTTACGGCTCATAGTGCCTTATCGTAGTCCACATTTGCATTTCTTGGTCCAAATTTGATCAACACTGTAATTTGTTACGAGGCCACCCATTACGTGTCGTAGAAGGGACTACGACTCGTACCTGGGGTTCGTATGGCTGAACTTCAATTTTTCATATTTTGTTTTTGAACATTGTGAGTTGATACGAGACTGGCTCTACGATTAGCTTGCGCTACGACTCGTAGTGGGGCCCATATGTCCTGAAAATCAGCAAAATCTGCAACTTTTTCCAAAATCAAGCCAACCTATATTTTCTGCAAAAACAAACACAAAAACACATAAAAACTATAAAAGACGCATTAAGAACATACAAAATTTCAGATTTTAGGCATCAAATGTGCTGTATTTAGACAATACATAAAAAATGTGTACTTTTATTTGTACTAGTGTATAAATGTGTTTAGATGGAAAAAATACATTGATATAATGAAAAATGGTCTAGTTAAAAAAAAAAAATCTTCTACGCTTGATATATATCAAGGACTTTATTTATTAATTTTGACTAACTTTTATTTTAAATGATTAGGTATATCCAATTAACTCCACCATCACAATTAATTTGACAGGATCTCTTAAATTCTAATTTATGGGATTCTTCAACTTTAAGAAATGTCTAACCACCTCATGTTAGCCAAACAATATTCGAGTTTGTGGCTAGAGTTAGCCGTTAAAGTCTACATTATTAGCTAGAGTTAATTTGGTGTACTAAGCAATAGAATTATTGCTTAGTTGTGGCTAGAGTTAGCCATGATTTTTTAAGTCTAAACATGTTTGAGGGGATTGGTTTAGTAGGCAATAGAGATATTGCTTAGTTGGTGAGCATTCCGAACTATCATTATTAAGGTGAAGGGATTAAAAGCTAAGTCCTTGAGAAACAAAGGTATTGCTTGGTTGGTGAGGATTTTGAGCTATCATTGCTAAAGGGAAGAGATTAAAAGCTAAGTCCTTGAGAATGCAAAAGTTTGTAATTGTTTTTGCTCCTTGATTTTTGTGGAATCTTGTTGAAATCCTAGTGAGATACAGGTTGTGATTTTTTCTCCCTTGAGCACAGTGGCGGAGTCAGTATTTTTTCATCAAGGGTGTTCATACTTTTAGAACATTGGTAGATGATTTTGGTATCAATGGGGTTCAACAATTGATATATATCAAAATATTTATATTTAACCTATATATTTTACAGAGTATTCTATAGAAGGGTGTTTATTGACCACTTTTTAGTGGGTGTAGCTCTGCCCCTGCTTGAGGAAGGGGTTTCTACGTAAAATATCCCTGTCCTTCTTTACTTGTTCTTTTTGTTCTTACGTCGTTACTACGTCGAGGGACCTGGTCCCTGACTATAACGGACGTGCGCAGGCCACCAATTACCACTAATGAAAGTGACTTTTATGTTACAAAATAAAATTTAGTAACTTCCTCAGAATTAAAAAAAAAATTATTAATTGAGTGACTGTACAAGAAAGCAACCCTAGAAAAGCCAGCTTTCATTAATATTTCATACAACAATAGATGTTGATGTTGGTAATACATAGACAAAGTTACATTTTTCTTTTTTGTACTCTATTTTCCCTTTTAAATACTTAATTAATTAATACAATTTTCAACCTTAATATAATCCTGTTTGAATGAGCTTTCCGTTGCTGTTTTTAGAACAGTCTTGTCAGCTACAACAAAATATGCCATTCCAGCAACTGTTGAGACAATAAGAGCTTTAGCAGTTGGATTTAGATAGGTTCTTGCCCATGGTGACATCTTCCCAAAAGCATACTACACATTAATTAATTTCATCAATATTTTGAAATATTACAAGTCAAAGAAAATTTGGTAGGCGATCAAAAATATTTTTCCTGTAGTGTTCAGTAAATATTTACAATCTCTCTACATCTCAAGGACAAAATTCTAAATGGCACATATGATTGGTCATATAATCGTGCTTACATAGATGCTTTTTATACAAGATTTTTTATTGGTGGGATAAGAGGATTAGCTGAATTTACTCATTTTTTTGATCGATGTATTCGTTCACCAAGGGGGGGGAAGAGATTAGAATAACATCTCCATACATTTTATCCTTTCTAGACCTAACCATGTGAAATTACACGAAAATTATTTCACTTCATAATTATATCAAGTCTTAATTATATCTCACTTTTTTAAACTAATGGTTAGACATTATTAGTAGTAGTATTTTTTATATCCATGGTACAAATTAAAACACACCCTTAAATCTTGAACAAATATTGAAATGTACAACTAAATTGCACGAATTCTACACTTTCAATGCCGTATTTTTATTAAATTCTTTAAAAACACACTATTTTTTGAAAAAATCCGACATGCGTCTGTTTATATTTTTGAAAAATTAAAGCAACGTAAGAAGTGTGCAAATTTTACCAATGGAATGGCAGTAGCAATTGATGCAACAACTGCTGCTTTTGCTCCAGCAATTACTCCTTCTGCATTTACAATCATTTTAAAAATTTTAGAAGTAAAAATTAAAATTAAAAAAAACATTTATCAAAGAAATTAAAGATTATGTACCATGAGAACGTTGCTTAGCCAAGTCTAATCTTTGGTTCACTGCATCTAAACTCACATTTTTCACCATTTTTGATATTGTAAAACAATAAGATTTTTGCAAGAAATTGATGAAATTTAATTTGTGAGTGAATTAAGTAATTAAGAATGCTTATGTATAGGCATTTCAGTTTTTAGTTTAGACAAAATTGTTTGATGGTTTTGTCTAATTTCCAGTGTCCTAGAGTCACTGTTTTTGCTTCGCATTTTTTTTGTGGTTAGTAGATTTTATTTTTCAGTTACAGTAATAAATATAAATAGACTATAATTAGTGTAGTTAGTTTGCAGGTTTTATGTTTTTGTCCACATAGCATGTAGAACATGAGGGTGAGGCCATTTGTTTTTGGAATTATGTAGAAAATGAAAATATCGTTTGACAGTTCAAACAGTAACTAAGATTAAAAACAAATTGAAATTAAATAGTAATAATAAATAAATAGAAAGCCAAAACAATGGGTTTGATAACTATCTAAGCTCTTTGTTTGATCATAGATTTTAATGTTAAAACATAGAAGTTGTCACGAAGCCACGAAGATAAAGGAAAAAAATAAATCATATTTTACCACACAAATCTCTAATTGATTCGCAGAAGCCTCTCTTTCTAGTAGTATTTATGATGCTTTGCAAGCGTTGATGTGTTTGTGAGTGAAGAATGAATACTTATAGGCATTTCAATTTTCAAATATTGTTGAAAGTACTTTATTAATTTTATGAAGCACACTCTAAAACTAGTCTCGGTGTATCTCGATAGTGATATAACAAAATTGTTATTTTATTTATTGCATCTTAATGAATACGCCAAAGTAATAATGGACGAGTAAATATGAACGGATGGAGTAATACATTTATTTATTATATTAGTTGTACAAGTAAGTAAACAACCCTTAATTGAAGTTGATCAGTCTATATAATAGGATCAACTAGCATCTCCGTGATGACTCCTTTCAAGTTATTTTTGGAAAAAGTATAAGCATCTTCACCTTTATATATGAACTCAGCTACTCTTTTAAGATTAATTATACACATGAGCAAAGCCCTTGGTATAGTAGCCATATCCACTTTCAGTGTGACACCCCGTAACTCCATGCTCTTATGTATTCATATTTCAAGCCTCATTTGGTTGGGTTGGGAGTGTATTAGGGTCGTGGGAGACTTCTAGTACTTAGACTAGTTCGAGACTTCCCTACGAATTGACTTTTGGGTGTTGGTTAATGCAAGGGTCAACTTTAAAGGAACATAACTTTTAGCACATTTGGAACTAGATGACCCACAAAATGTCAAATGAAATCCTTTTGAGTTAGCTTTCCAATACGCTTGGTTTCACCTCATTTCAAGTTCGGATAAAGGAGTTATGACCATTTTCTGAGACACTCCCATTCAGTGAAACCACATGGGCAACTTGACGGGCAGTGGGGCCTTGGACAGGCCGTCTGGGCTGCCTTGAGCTGGAAAAGACCATTTTTGGTCTAAGGAATGTGACATGGCCAGTGGCACGGGCCGTTTGGCTTGCCACTGACCATGTGGCAAGCCGTGGGAGTGTTCAAGTGAGGCAAGGTTGGCATGATGGGGAAGTTTTTGACCAAGTGTGGTGCCACGACCATCTTCACGGGTCGTGGCAAGCTTGGCGAGCCGTCTGGCCTGGCGTGGAGCCACCTGGCCACAATTTTTCTCACCAAGTGTAACTCCATGGGCCATTTCACGGACTGTGTAGTATCACACGACCCGTGGAGCCTCCCGTCAAAGTGACGAAACCTGATTTTTTTTCTAAGGGTTTCAACTTCCAATTTTTGACCAAGTCTCACCTCACAGGAGTGCCACACGACCAGTGTGGGCCTCAGTGGGGCATCACTTTGCCCATTTTTTTATTCGTTCACCAATGGCATTTTCATGAATTTAATTCATTCTAATGACCTTTTTAGACCTATCTTAACCTCCCCAAAAGACTTAAACTCTATTCCAAAGGATCAAACTCATTACTCTCAACTTGAATACACTCTCAAATCTGTGAGAACCTGTATTTTTTTGTGCATTAGAATCATTCCGAAATTCAAGACTAAAGTGGTATTATTGAAAATCTCAGGACCAATGTGACATTATTGGAAAGTTTAGGACCAAAGTGGAATTGTTAAAACTTGGGGTCTTAAAGATTTTTTGTGGGACCCACTTGAAAGTTGTTGGGTTTTAATTGGACCAAGTAGGGCCCACATGACTTGTGTTGGACTCCAATTGAGCCAAGTGTGATACATTTGACAAGTTGTGTTACATTTATAAGTATACATACATATATACATATAAGACTATTCTTTTTACTTCCCTTAGCAATTCTCTACTTAGAAAAATCTAGAACAACTAGGTGTGACCCCACTTAAATTTGTGTTATCCTCCTATTGGTGCAAGTGTGGGGGTGGGGCCAAGTCTTGGTCTATATATATGTATAGAAACCCTCATCTTTTATTCATTAAACACTTAGAAAATTTAGCCAAAAACAAGAAGACTTTGAGGAGCCAAGAACAAAAGCCCTCGCGTTCCCCTTGGGAATTTTGAAATTATTGTTCTTTCATTCCACAAATAAATTATTGGTGTTAATCCACTATATTGGGTCCCCTAAGTAGCGTGGAAGCGCTATTTGAGCAAGAAAACATCTCTTTATTCAACTTTGGCAACCTTGGCTCAATTGAGGAGTTGAAGTGGTAACGTGAGATTTAATGTCATTTTATGTATTGTTAACGTTGTATGTATGTTGTAGTATGTAAATTTGAAAGAAAATCATGAGATATAGCATGTTAGAAGTGAGTTGGTTAAGCTAGGTTGGGGTCGAATTAGTGAATGCATATATATAACGTTTATTGTATTGGAATCATGAGTTTATGTGTAATTAGCATGGATATGATCTTTGTAGGGTAAAAGAAGTATGGGGAATTATCTATATGTTGTGTAGTGTTGTATTAAATGTGGGGAGTGAATTATGTATGTGCCAAGTACTTGGCCGAATTTTAGGTATGGGTATGTTGTGTAGTGTTGTATTATATTGGAATTATGAATTAATGTTTAGTTAGTGTATTATGATCATGTTGGAGTAAAGAAAGTGTTGGAAATCACCTATATGTACATGTAGTAAATGTTGGGCCCAAATGGGTAAATATATATTGTGTGGGATGGTGTTGTGTGGGAATTATGAAGGGAGGTCTAGTTAGTGTATTGTGGTCATTGTAGTGTGAAGGAATAGATGGAAATCATTTTTATGTATATAGGTAGCATGTTGGCCGAATTGGGTCTATGTATGTAGTATAATGTTGTGTTATGTTGGAAATATGTATTTGGTATTTGGTTGGTATAATATGATGTTTAGAAGGTAAAAGGTTTGGTTGGTGTAATATGATGTTTGGAAGGTAAAAAAATGCTTGGACATCATCTAAATGTTTAAAAAAGTATGTTGTCCAGTTTTTGCAAGGGTGCTAAATGATAATATTTAGTGTATTTGTTGATGTAAAGGCATTGGAAATGATTGTTGGTGTTGTTGGGTTGTTGTTGTTGTTGTTGACTAATTTGAGCCAAAATGGATTCTCGGGGTGGCATATTTTAAGGAGAAATGCTGCTGAATTTTTCATGGAATTTAAAGATAACTTGGAATTTAGCGCCAAGAAATCTTTACCTAATTGTGTAACATTGTTATGAATTGGGTTTGCATTTGGATTGAATTGGAGAACGTTCGAGGTATGTAAAGCTATCTTATTTTTTGGCATGTCTTAGAAACATATAGGTTATGATACGAACTCTATTCCCGCAATCCGAGCTGGTGTATGGTCCGTATTTATTCCTTGGTGCTCTTATGCTAACTTCGTCATAGTATCGACTCTTCTGTTTGTAAAGTTTGTAAATTGTAAGATTATGGGGAATTTAATAAATTTGAAGGAATTTATTCTCTATTGATTTTAAATTTCAAACGTCCGTAATTTTTGATAAAATACTCGGATTGCTTTGAAAACTATTTTGGAATTTCTCGTAGGAATTTGTATGGCTTAGGATAAGTATGTAAAGCATCTTTTTTCTTTTGGTATGATTTAGTTAAACATAGATTGCGTTATGAACCTCAAAGGAACCTATTCTTGCACTCCGGGCTTATGTTTGATTTGTGTTAGTTCTTTGGCATCCTTATGATACTTGGTCAAAGTCTCGATTCCTATGTCCTTGGAATTTGTAAGCTTGTAGGAATAGTTGAGTACATTTGTGAAGGTATTTATGCTTTATTGGTTTTAAAATTATAAAGGTCCGTAACTTTTGATAGGAAGCCTGGGTTGCCTTGAAAATCGTTTTGAAAATGTTTTGTAGTAGCTTGCATGATCTAGGATGAGTATGTTCCTCCTAATTTGGGCTAGTTCGGGTTTCCAGCAGCCGTAGGTCCCGCGGTGCCCTTTTATACAGTTTTAGAAGCTTTTGAAAGAATTTGTAATAATTAGTATTCTGATTTAGAATATGATTATTTTACTCATCGTTTGAATTTGTAATACTGATTGTATGCCTTATGATATGCTCTGATGTTGTACTGTGCTGGAGGGTGGGTACAGGGATGGCAACACGTAACACCTTACTTACTTTCTATGTTGTGATATGTGACCGATGGGTATAGGGACGGCGATACGTAGTGCCTGGCTCATCGGTGGGGTGAGTACAGGGACGACAATACGTAGCGCCTGGCTCACTTGTGTGTTATGTTTTGTTTGGGTGGGTGCGGGGATGGCAATACGTAGCGCCCGACTCGCTCATGTGGGTACAGGGACGGCGATACGTAGCGCCTGGCTCACTTGTGTGGTATGCTATGTTTGGAGTGAGTACAGGGACGGCGACACGTAGTGCTTGGCTCACTTATGCTATTTTTGAATGTGGTACGTGATGTGTGAGTTCAGGGACGACGACACGTAGCGCCTGACTCACTTATCCTATGTTTGATATGTGATATGTGACAACTTTTGATGTTGTGCAGTGCTATGGCACTGTAGATTTGTAGGTATGATTTGCAGACTAGGATAAATGATTTGTATTTTGGAAAGTAAGCATTTTGATATTTTAGTTATGCATCTGGTATATTAGGGAGTAAGCATTTTGGTACTTTGGATATGCATCAGCTTATTGTAATTTTGCTTCAGTTATTACTTTGATTTATACTTTGGAATATTCCGCTTTACATATTCGGTACGTATTCTGTACTGACCCCCTTTCTTCAGGGGCTGCGTTTCATGCCCGCAGGTACTGACGTACAGATTAGTGATACTCCAGCTTAGGATTCCTACCTGTTGTCTGAAGAGCTCCTCTTGCTTTGGAGCCTACATTTGGTATATACATTTGTTTATTTTGTTGCATCTACGTTATTCGGGGGTACAAGGGGGCCCTGTCCCGTCTTATGATTCTGACAGTTTTGTTTAGAGGTCTGTGGATACATATACGTGTGGGTTGCGCCCAGTTTGTATGATTAGCCATGTATTCTGAAAAAAAATAGACATCTGATACCAGCACTAACGCACCGGATTCCATCAGAACTTCGAGGTTAAGCATGCTTGGGCGAGAGTAGTACTAGGATGGGGGACTCCCTGGGAAGCTAAAGAGCAAATGGAAAGGAAACTTCCTCTAAGTTGGTTATGAAACTCGTAAGACTAGTTTAACATTCGAGGACAAATGTTCTAAAGGGGGGAGGATGTTAGAACCCGTATTTTTTGTACATTGGAACCATTACGAAATTCGGGACTAAAGTGGCATTATTAAAAAGTTCAGGACCAATGTGACATTATTGGAAAGTTTAGGACCAAAGTGGAATTGTTAAAACTTGGGGTCTTGAAATTTTTTTTTTGTGGGACCCACTTGAAAGTTCTTGGGTTTTAATTGGACCAAGTGGGGCTCACTTGACTTGTGTTGGACTCCAATTGAGCCAAGTGTGATACATTTGGCAAGTTGTGTTACATTTATAAGTATACATACATGTATTCATATAAGACTATTCTTTTTACTTCCCTTAGCAATTCTCTACTTAGAAAAATCTAGAACAACTAGGTGTGACCCCACTTAAATTTGTGTTATCCTCCTATTGGTGCAAGTGTGAGGGTGGGGCCAAGTCTTGGTCTATATATATGTATAGAAACCCTCATCTTTTATCCATTAAACACTTAAAAAATTTAGCCCAAAACAAGAAGACTTTGAGGAGCCAAGAACAAAAGCCCTCGGGTTCCCCTTGGGAATTTTGAAATTATTGTTTTTTTATTCCACAAATAAATTATTTGTGTTAATTCACTATATTGTGTCCCCTAAGTAGCGTGGAAGCTTTATTTGAGTAAGAAAACATCTCTTTATTCAACTTTGGCAACCTTGGCTCAATTGAGGAGTTGAAGTGGTAAGGTGATATTTAATGTGGTTTTATGTGTTGTTAAGGTTGTATGTATGTTGTAGTATGTAAATTTGAAGGAAAATCATGAGATATAACATGTTAGGAGTGAGTTGGTTAAACTAGGGTTGGGGTCGAATTAGTGAATGCATGTATATAACGTTATATTGTATTGGAACCATGAGTTTATGTGTAATTAGCATGGGTATGATCTTTGTAGGGTAAAGGAAGTATGGGAAATTATCTATATGTTGTGTAGTGTTGTATTGTATTGGAATTATGAATTAATGTTTAGTTAGTGTATTATGATCATGTTGGAGTAAAGAAAGTGTTGGAAATCACCTATATGTACATGTAGAAAATGTTGGGGCCGAATGGGTAAATATATATTGTGTGGTATGGTGTTGTGTGGGAATTATGAAGGGAGGTCTAGTTAGTGTATTGTGGTCATTGTAGTGTGAAGGAATGGATGGAAATCATTTTTATGTATATAGGTAGCATGTTGGCCGAATTGGGTTTATGTATGTAGTATAATGTTGTATTGTGTTGGAAATATGCATTTGGTGTTTGGTTGGTATAATATGATGTTTGGAAGGTAAAATAATGCTTGGACATCATCTAAATGTTTAAAAAAAGTATGCTGTCCAGTTTTTGTAAGGGTGCTAAATGATAATATTTAGTGTATTTGTTGATGTAAAGGCATTGGAAATGATTGTTGGTGTTGTTGGGTTTTTGTTGTTGTTGTTGTTGTTGACTAATTTGAGTCGAGATGGGTTCTCGGGGTGGCATATTTTAAGGGGAAATGCTGCCAAATTATTCATAGAATTTAAAGACAACTTGGAATTTAGCATCAAGAAATCTTTACCTAATTGTGTAACATTGTTATGAATTATTTGTAGATGTTGGGCATTCCAAAGCTTGAATTGAATTGGGTTTGCATTTGGATTGAATTGGAGAACATTCAATTTATTCTCTATTGATTTTAAATTTCAAACGTCTGTAATTTTTGATAAAATGCTCGGATTGCTTCGAAAACTATTTTGGAATTTCTCGTAGAAATTTATATGGCTTAGGATAACAATCACTTTGGATAGGGGGATGGTCATGCCCATCAACCAATTAGGGGTTGATTCCTCAATCACTTGGGATGGGGGTGGTCATACCATCAACCAATTGGGGGTTGATTCCTCAATCACTTGGGACAGGGGTGGCCATCCTGTCCACCAATTGAGGGGTTGACACCTCAATCACCATGGATGGTTGTCCTTGGAATTTACAAACTTGTAGGAATATGCTACATTTGATAGGAAGCTCGAATTGCCTTGAAAATCATTTTGAAAATATTTTGTAGTAGTTGCATGATCTAGGATGAGTATGTTCCTCCTAATTTGGACTAGTTCAGGTTTCCAACGGTCATAGGTCCCGTGATGCCCTTTTATGCAGTTTTAGAAGCTTTTGAAAGAATTTGTAATAATTAGTATTCTGATTTAGAACAGCGGCCGTAGGTCCCGTGATGCCCTTTTATGCAGTTTTAGAAGCTTTTGAAAGAATTTGTAATAATTAGTATTCTGATTTAGAATATGATTATTTTACTCATCATTTGAATTTGAGATACTGATTGTATGCCTTATGATATGCTCCGATGTTGTACTGTGCCGAAGGGTGGGTACAGGGATGGCAACACGTAACACCTTACTTAATTTTTGTGTTGTGATATGTGACCGATGGGTATAGGGACGGCGGTACGTAGCGCTTGGCTCATCGGTGGGGTGAGTATAGGGACGGCGATGCTTAGCGCCTGGCTCACTTGTGTGTTATGTTGTGTTTGGGTGGGTGCGGGGACGGTTATGCATAGTGCCCAACTCGCTCATGTGGGTACAGGGACGGCGGTGCGTAGTGCCTGACTCAGTTGTGTGGTATGGTATGTTTGGAGTGAGTACAGGGACGGCGATACGTAGCGCCTGGCTCACTTATGCTATTTCTGAATGTGGTATCTGATGTGTGAGTCTTGAAGTGAGTACAGGGACGGCGACACGTAGTGCTTGGCTCACTTATGCTATTTTTGAATGTGGTTTGTAATGTGTGAGTCTAAGGACGACGATACGTAGCGCCTGGCTCACTTATCCTATGTTTGATATGTGATATGTGACAACTTTTGATGATGTACAGTACTATGGCGCCGTAGATTTATAGGCATGATTTGCAGACTAGGGTAAGTGTACTTTTGTTTCAGTTATCCCTCAGTTCATACTCTGTACATTCTGGAAAGTGAGTATTCTGATATTTTGGATATACATCTGTTATCTTGGAAAGTGAGTATTTTGGATGGTTTGGGTATTTTGGAAAGTAAGCATTTTGATATTTTAGTTATGCATCTGGTATATTAGGGGATGTTGTGCAGTGCTATGGTGCCGTAGATTTGTATGCTTGATTTGTAGACTAGGATAAATGATTTGTATTTTGGATTGTGTAAGTATTTTGGTACTTTGGATATGCATCAGCTTATTATGATTTTTGCTTTAGTTATTACTCTGATTTATACTTTGGAATATTCTGCTTTACATATTCGGTACGTATTCCGTACTGACCCCCTTTCTTCGGGGGCTGCGTTTCATGCCCGCAGGTACCGACGTACAGATTAGTGATCCTCCAGCTTAGGATTCCTACCTGTTGTTTGAAGAGCTCTTCTTGCTTCGGAGCCTACATTTGGTATATATATTTGTTTATTATGTTGCATCTATATTATTCGGGGTTACGGCGGGGCCCTGTCCCATCCTATGATTCTGACAGTTTTGTTTAGAGGTCTGTCGATACATACACGTGTGGGTTACCCCAGTTTGTATGATTAGCCATATATTCTGGAAAAAAATAGATATCTATTTGTAATTTGGCTTTGTGATTGTGTTTGGGTGCCCAATCCTGGCACTAGTCATGGCCTGTGGGGTTGGGTCGTGACAAAATCCTCTCAAAAGCCTCTACCAAGACCCCAATACAAATTCAAGGAAACTCAAGAACAAGTTTGGATTTCAAGACTCCATTCCAAGCTTTCATTCTTTCCCAACTCAATTTCAAGAGACTCAAGGTCTAAGGTATGTGGTTTCAACCATTGGGTTCTTTCATCGATGGTGCCCAACCTTCCTTTTTACATAAATTGCATATTTCTAAGTTGATTTACTTGTGGTTCTTACTTATTATGAATGTAACTACGAACTATGTTGGGGTTTCATAAAAGTGTGAGCTGTGAATCTATGATATATTTTGAGATTTGATGGAGAGTTTTGATATATCTTGCATGAGGGTATTACCAAGTATTGGTGGGTGGTTTTACATTGAGTTTTCTTGCATGATTTCACTCTTGAATTGCATTATCTTACACTAGCATTATACACCTACCAAGTGTTTGATATTATGTGACCTATGACTTGAATGACTTTATAAAGATGAAAGAAAGGTATATATGTGTTGATTTAATAGAAAGTATCTATAGTATTGTGAGTTGACCATACCTAGTTGAGGAGTGGTAAATTACCTCAACATCTTGACGGGGTTTGGTATGCCCATTAACCAATTGAGGGGTTGATTCCTCAATCACTTTGGATAGGGGGATGGTCATGCCCATCAACCAATTAGGGGTTGATTCCTCAATCACTTGGGATGGGGGTGGTCATACCATCAACCAATTGGGGGTTGATTCCTCAATCACTTGGGACAGGGGTGGCCATCCTGTCCACCAATTGAGGGGTTGACACCTCAATCACCATGGATGGTAGGGTGTAACAACCATCTACCAATTGAGGGGTTGATTCCTCAATCACTTCCAAGGGGTTGTCTACCTTGGATTCTGAGTACTAAGTTGGCTTGGTTTATAATGATGGTCTATTCCTACACATGTAATATGTTCTATATAAGCATGTCTTACTTCAAGCATCATTCCTACATGTCATACTGTTATTATACCATTTATTGCCTAATTATGCATTTCGATTATGTTGTCTATCTCTTGTTGCATTGCATCCTACATACTTAGTACATTCAAATATACAAACACATACCATTTTGCCTATGTTGCCTATCTCTTGTTGCATTGCATCCTACATACTTAGTACACTCAAACATACTAATGCATACTCTATGCCTACATGATGTTATTATGTAGGAATTGGAGCTCCACTTGATCCTCCTCTTCCTCCTCCACATGGCTAGTACGATTTCTCTCAAGTAAGTTGCTGAGCCCTCAACTCCGAGGACATACTTCTCTTGATTTATGCTATACATTGACTCTTCTTATGTTGGAAAATTATAACCATGAGGGTGAGCCCAGAAATTGTCTTAGCCCCTACTCCTATCTACATATTAGAGGTGTTGATGGAACCTTATGACATGTTAATGCTACACTATTGGTTGGTTATGCTTACCCCTCGCTCCTATCTATGTATTAGAGGTGTTGTTGGAACCTTATGATATTTTAATGCTATACTATTGGCTTGTTATGCTTCTATGGTATCAAAGATGTCCCTTAGCCCCGTATTTCCCCTTTTTCTATCTATTGTTGATGTATAATTGCTTCCGCGACCAAGAATGTGTAATGATATACTAAGAGGCTTGTTTGGGGTTCCTTCGTGATCCCCATTCTCCATGTCACATCTAGGCCTTAGGCTTGAGTCGTGACATTCAGGTATTCTTCATTCAAATCCTTCCAATAATTTTTTATTTTATTTCTTATTTTTTTGTGTGCTTCTTCCTTTATAACACCATATTCATCCATATAACATTCAACTGTAGAAGCTGCATCTCCTCTCTTTTGTTCTTAATTCCTACATGAATTAAAAAATAAAATCAATCAAATAAATACATATCTATTAAGAACATTTCAACAGTCGATCAAAAGTTTAATTCTTAATGAGATAATATATAGTAATACAAACATCTTTAACTTGTTTTATAACATAAATTTTTAAAATTCTTTTTTTTTTAAACTTCACGTCAAGTTAAATAATATCACAAATTGAGACGGAGAGAGCATATTTATATATACCTCATGTGATAAAAGATTATTGAGTAATCTTGCAATGATGCAAGAATCAACAAGTATTGGAGGTTTATTTGCTATCCAATCAAATGCATCTTTAGTTGTTATCTTTCCCATTCCTAACCAAGAAGTAGTTGCTTGCAATAGGTAAGCACTTGATGGAATTTCATTCTTCATATATTGCTCCATTTTTGGTACTTTCTTCCCATAATACCATTTTCCTCTTGAAAGTAAGCCCTCACCACCTTTCTCATCTGAATTTTTTAAAAAAAATATGGAACTTGACATAGTAAAATTCTCCAAAAAATATATTTTTTAAAAAACTAAAATGCGATGAGCTTAAATAGGACAATATAGATAGTACCTCTATTATGGAATAGTCGACTAGAAATTGTTGGGTTTTAAAGGTGTGAATGAAAATGAAGGGTTGTGACTTTTCTAAAGGGTCATAGCTTTTTCTAAGAGTGGTGACTTTTCTAAAAGATTATGTCTTTTCCATTCGGATGTGACTTTTCTAGTAAGGCACAATAAGCACCCTTTGTTGGCTATAAATAGAGAGGTCTTCTCTTATTTTTTTATATAATATTTTCTTCGTCTGCATACATTTCTTTCAAATAAAAGTAGGGTCTTAGTGTGATTTTGTTGCCTGCTTTTTGAGTTCGCTGAAGTTATTGAAGTTTGAGGTACCGCTGCTTCTTTAATAGGTCTATCTATTTTATCCTGGGAGGAAATAATCCACAACTTCGGGTACAGTGATGGGATTAAATTCCTTATGGACATACAGTGAATTTTGTGGACTCGGATACTTCTTCTTTTTCATCTTTTTATTACTTCTGATTTACTGGTTTTTGAACACTTGTTTAGAATCTTTGTGGTTATTATTTTCACATAGTTTTGTTCTACACAAGTTTTATTTTGCAAAATATTTTTCTACAAAAGTTTTGTACCACAAAAAACAACAATCTTAAGGAATTTAATATTTTATTTTTCCCTTTCTGTATTTCTAGTTTTAAAATTTTTGAATCTTCTGAGAGTTGAGTATTTGTTTATTTGTGACAGAAAAAAAGACTAACTCAAATGAAGTGAATGTTGAAACGACGACTGCTATAATATCATCTATTGCATCTTCAAGTCGTTCAAATGCTGCCCCTACAATTCCACCAGCAGAAAAACTTGCAAAATTTTATGGTGTAGATTTCAAGAGGTGGCAACAAAAGATGTTCTTCTACTTGACTACCCTAAGTGTATAGAGATACATTAATGAGAATGTTCTTGTACTGGCTAAAGGAACACCAGACGATGAAAAACTTTTGGTGACTGAAGCTTGGAGCCATTTAAATTTTCTATGTAGGAATTACATTCTGAGTGGCTTGCAAGATGACTTGTACAATGTGTATAGTTACATGAAGACTTCCAAGGAACTCTAGGATGCCTTGGAAAAGAAGTACAAAATTGAAGATGTTGGAATGAAAAAGTTTATTGTGGAAAATTCCTGGACTACAAGATGGTAGACAGTAAAGCTGTTGTTACCCAACTTCAGGAGTTGCAGGTTATAATTCATGATCTCCTTGCAGAAGGTACAATTTTATTTAATACCTACTTGAAATGTATTAAATTTTTTCTTACTACTCACACAATCTTTAATGTAGGATTAGTTGTGAATGATGCTTTCCAAGTGGCAGCTATCAGTGAGAAGTTACCCCCACTTTTGAAGGACTTAAAAAATTACTTGAAACACAAACGCTAGGAGATGACTTTGGAATCACAAACAAGTTCAACAATAGTTGGGGCAAATATTATTAAAGAAGGACCAAATATCAAAAAGAGAAAGAAACTGTTTGGACCAAAAAGCAATCCGCTTAAAAAGAAGTTCAAGGGTAACTGTCATAATTGTAGGAAGGTTGGACATAAAGCTGTTGATTGCCCTTTCTAAAAAGAAGTTCAAAGGTAACTGTTATTATTATGGGAAGGCTGGACATAAAGCTGTTGATTGCCCTTTTTCAAAGAAGCAAAAGAAAAAGAATCAAGCAAATATGATTGAGAAGAATGAAGAAGTGGAGAACTTATGTATCATGTTGACTCAATGCAACTTGGTAGAAAACCCCAAGGAGTGGTGGCTTAATTCTGGAACCACTATACATATTTGTGCTAAAAAAGAAGTCTTTGCAACATATGCCCCTGTTCCACTTGATGAGACTATTTACACGGGAAATTCTTCTACAACAAAAGTTGAAGGCTATGATGAAGTATGTTTAAAGATGACATCCGACAAGGTGGTGACTCTAAACAAAGTTTTTCATGTTCCAGAAATGAGGAAGAAACAATTAAGTCAAGTTTTTTTTACCGACGCACAGTGAATCTATTGCCAAAATTGTGTGGAATCTAAGTATGTTAAGCATCCTTATAAGTTTGTTGAAAGAAATTCAAATCCCTTAGACTAAATTCACATAGATATTTATGACATGAAGTCAATACCTTCTTGTGGTGGAAAGAAGTATTTCATCACATTTATTGATGACTATACGCAATACTGCTATGTTTATTTACTTAGTAGTAAAGATGAGACAATTGAAGTATTCAAATAGTATAAAAGTGAAGTTGAAACACAACTTAACAAAAAGATCAGGAGTAATAGGGGCGGAGAATATGAATCTCCTTTTGAGGAAATATGTTTGAAACATGGCATTACTCATCAAACAACAACCCTTTACATACCCCATTAATGGAGTTGCAAAAATGAAAAAGCGAACACTTAAAGAGATGATGAATGCTATGTAAATTTGTTCTGATCTACCCCAGAACTTATGGGGGAACACTATTCGTACGACTAATCGAATACTCAACCTAGTTCTCTATAGTAAAACATACTATTCCATATGAAAAATAGAAAGGGAGAAAGCCTAACCTTGAATACTTGAAAGTGTGGGGGTGTTTGGCTAAGGTCCAGATTCCTAAACCTAAAAGGAAAGAAATAGGATCTAAGACTATTGATTGTGTATTCATAGGATATGCCTTGAATAGTAAAGCATATCAATTTCTGGTGCATCGATCAGAAAATCTTGATATTCATGTTAATATAGTAATTGAATCAGATAATATTGAATTCTTTGAAACAATATATCCATATAAGAAAGAACATGAATCTTCTAATGAAGGAATTAAACGGCCTCGAGAAGAAGAAAAGGAGAGTGATCATAATGAGGAAAATCCATCAAACGTCAAAAGACTTCTACTTCCTTTGGACCTGATTTTGTAATATTTTTGTTAGAAAATGAATCTCAAACTTTCAAAGAAGTTATGACTTCTTCAGAAGAACAATATCAGAAAAAGGCAGTCAATAGTGAGATTAAATCCATAATGAATAATCATATATGGGAATTGATTTATCTTCCTCCTGGAAATAAATTCCTAGGGTCTAAATAGATTTTCAGAAGAAAAATAAAAGCTGATGGCACTATTGACAAATACAAAGCGAGGCTTATTGTTAAAGGATTTAGACAATGTGAAGGTCTGGACTACTTTGATATGTACTCACCGGTAACAAGAATTATATCAATTCGAATGTTAATAGCATTAGCTGTAGTGTACGGTCTAGAAATTCATCAAACGGATGTCAAGACAGCCTTTTTAAATGAAGATTTGGAGGAAGAAATCTATATGGAGCAACTAGAAGGGTTCATAGTTCCTGGAAATGAAAAAAAAGGTATGCAGACTTGTTAAGTCTTTGTATGAACTCAAACAAGCACCCAAACAATGACATGCAAAATTTGACCAAATAATGTTGTCAATGGTTTCAAAATCAATGAATGTGACAAATGTGTTTACATTAAAAATACTCCAAATAAAATTATAATTGTTTGCTTGTATAACTGCCTTATTTGCACCACCTGCACCTGCAACTGGGCCTTCTTGCCTTTGGCTAGCAACTATCCGTGTTAATAATTGAACCTGACAAATGTGTTTACATTAAAAATACTCCAAATAAAATTATAATTGTTTGCTTGTATATGGATGATATGTTAATAATGAGTAACGACATTGCTAACATAAATGCTACTAAGCGTATACTTGCTAGTAAGTTTGATATGAAAGAGCTAGGAGTTGCTGACTTGATATTAGGAATTAAGATTCACAAAAATCCTTAAGGTCTGACATTGTCTCAATCTCATTATATTAAAATGGTACTAGAAAAATTCAAGTACCTAAACAACAAAAGTGCAAGAACTTCAATTGATCTAAACCTTGATCTGGCTAAGAATAAAGGTGAAAGTCAATCTCAATTGGATTATGCTAGAGTATTGGGAAGTTTGATGTACATCATGAACTGTACGCGAACATACATAGCTTGTGCTCTAAGTAAATTGATTCGATACATGAGTAATCCCAATCAAACTTATTGGATGGCGATGAAATGAGTTTGGGGTATTTGGAACGTACTCAAAACTTTGCTTTGCATTATAGCAAGTATCCAATAGTTTTTAAAGGATATAGTGATGCAAACTGGATTACTGGGTCAACCTATAAGATCAGCCAATGTGTCACGGTTACAAATAGTTATTACACAATCAGAGAAAAACCTTCTAGCCATAATCAATTCATCGGTTAAATAAAACTTTGTACTGATGTATGATAAGAGACCACCTTTGATTATACTGTGGGATCATGTACTTTACATTCTTTATGTCACTTTACCTTTACTGTTACATCTGTATAATCTGTGCACAGTATATGCTTTAATTAAAGCATACACATTATGTGAAAAGATGGATAATGTACCTGTGACCACATCGGATAAAGCTTCTAAATCCTGCCAACTCTATAGTGTGGAACCTGGGTTAATTAAAGCATACACATTATGTGAAAAGATGGATAACGTACCTGTGACCACATCGGGTGAAGCTTCAAGATCCTGCCGACTCCCTAAAGCATAGGTGCGATTCTGGACTTCACTAGAGCTAGCTGCCCCTCTTACACCTCTACCATGACCCATAAATGCTTGTTGACCCCTACCTACTGGAGGAACTGATGATAAAGATGCCACACCTGATTTGGTAGGTCGTGTTGTATCACCTATACACCTCCTCAAACAATCTCTTACTATATGCCCTAGTACGCCACACCCATAACAAACATTTATCCCCATACGACATACCCCTTGATGTATTTTCCCACACTGTCTGCAAGGTTGCACAGTAGTCATTTGCTGGCCTGCTGAATGCCCCGCTGTCCGAGTACCTTGCCCCTCACTCCTTTGACCTAATTGATTTCTTCTGGACCCTTGAAATTGTGATGGAGCACTAGCTGCAGTGTAGGAGGATGATGCCCTAGGCGGTCTATTAGAAAACCGAGGCCTAAGATCACTCTAGGATAGTGTAAACTGCCCTATAACCTAGCCCGCTTGGGCTGCGCCCTTTCTAGTTCTTGTGTCCTTCTCCTTTGCCTCTGGTCCTCCAATTTCTGTGCAAATGCTTACATTCTTGCTATATCCATATCTTTGTTCAAGGAAGCAATTGTACAGTCTCTGACCAAATATGGATCCAACCTATCTACATACCGATGAACTCTGTCTGCCATAGTAGCAACTACATTAGGGGCATAACTGGATAGGGAATTAAAATTGGAGGCTATACTCCCTGAAACTCATATTCCCTTGGTAGAGGTTTAGGAACTGATCTGCACGGGCCTCCCGGATCTCCAGTGGCAAGTGATGATCAAGGAATGCCTTTTC
>DF360110.1:29393-57377 GCA_000787875.1 Solanum virginianum | reverse complement strand
AAATCTAGCCACAAAATGGAATAGGCGCCTTCTTTTGTCCCTGCACGGTTAGATCATGTAGGTAAAGAAGTATGTATTAGTACGTGGAATGTACTATATAATGATCAAACTAAGGGCCTAGTTGTCACACGGTGAATGAGATACCTGAAGGCACCTCACTCAAGCCATCTCAAGCATCTTAATCATTCATAGGTATTTAATGAAATTAATTTGCAGAAAACTAAGGGAAAGGGGCTATGGGACAGTTAAACAATGAAGCAACATTAAAAAGTAGTGAAATTAACTACAATCATTTAATCCATAAGCATACCAACTAGATTATCGACAGATGAGACCGGTAATGGTGGATCTCCATCAGATAGAAAGAAATCCAAAATAATGCAACACAGAAAGTAAATGCCTAAGAAAGGTTACAAATACATAATCTCAAATTAAAACTAAAATACATGATAGAAAGAAAAGTGGAGGAGTCCTGAACGAAGGGCTCATCACAATTAATAAAGCTAGTCTTAAACATTGAGTAATAGCCATAAGCTAGTGAAGGACAGCCTGTTCCTACATGGTTAAATCATGCAGGTAAAATATATGTTAGTATATTTGAATGTACTAAGTATATAAGATGCAATGCATGCATGAAATTGTAATGCCATCATTCCTAATTATAACATATGAGTATTTGTAAGGTGAAAGATAAATAAACTAAGATTAAGCAGGCACAAAGAATATGGCTCAAGGTGATTATGAATCAATGCACAAGAAAACACATATAATAAAAACATAACATGAGATCATAAAACTTATAGGAATAGACCCATAACCGACAATAAGACCATGTGAGCTACTACATGGGATCCAATGAACTCCTTTCATTGGGAAAAAGACAATGCACTCCTTCTATTGGGAAAAGGAGAATCTACTTGCCAAGGTAGATATCAAAAACTTAGTAACCTTGCAACTACATCTTTCATAACATTTGGCCTACGTGGATCCACTAGCCTAGCCTACAAGGGCCCTATGGTGACATATAGTTAGGGACATTGAGATTTAGCTTTAAGGGGTGATGCTTCAACTAATGGAATGAGTCCTAATCCTAAGTCTTTTCAGTGCTAAATCATCCCAAGAAATCTGTAAAACATATTTTAGAATAATAAATAGCAATCAATAAGAGTAGCTTGAAACTTAAGAACCACCAAGTGAGGATTGTCCCTTCATCTTGGGGACCTATCTTAACATCTTTAGGGCAATCATCATCATACTTATATCTTTAACAAACTTAACTTTAAAGCTCTTCATTGATGCTCTAATCATATTCATAAATCATATAAAGCTTCACTTGAGAACTAGGTGGGCAAGGCTTTTATCATGGAAAAATCATAAGTCGCATAAGGCATAAGGAAATTACTCTTTTTAAGGGACATCAAAAATGCCCTACCTTAATCAACATCAAAACCCATCATAGGGTCATCATTAATAGTTCAAACATGCAAATATACTTCGTAAAATAGTTGTAGCATATCATAAATAGCATTTGAAAACATAAATATTGTAAAACAATCATAAGCATGTACATCAACTTAAGGAACTTAAAGAAAAGGTTAAATACTCAATGGAAAACTTTACGGGTAGAAGCGTAACCATAAATCAACTCACATACCTTGGGAAAACTAGAGAAAAAACAAACTTGAAGCCTTTAGGGAAGAGTTTGGAAACCCTAGTTCTTGTCTTGCCTTGTTCTTGAGAGTCATTTCTTGCCTTAGAATTTTAGAGAGTGAAGAACAAGAGATTGAATGAGCGAATTAGGGTTTGAAGGTTGATATAGGTTCCCTTTCTTGTTCCCAAAATGAATAGTTTAGGAATAGAAAGGACAGAAATAACAAAACTGCCCCTCATTAAAACTGTTGTAATTAACCTAGGAAACCCTAATTATGAGCCTAACACACCTGAAATTCTTGAAAACTGACTTTGCTGGACTCAAAGCTATGAAGCCATATTACCGACTGTCACAACCTGGACTTAGGGGTCTAGGAGTGACATGGCGAATGAGAACTCAAGAGTCTCCAAATAAGCCTCAACTATCCATATTCACATCATTGGTTTAAAAGCGCATAAGCAGAGTAAACACATAGTTCTAGGGGGTGAAAAAGTATGACTCACGCTATGGGGATGCCATAGGGAAAGGAATTAACATGGATTCACATAACACATATTACATAAAGACTAAGGGCGAGTAAGTATGATTCTCTCTAATGGGGCAATTCGGGACTTAGGATCTTTCACATTATAACATATAGTCACATCATAACCTATACGTATAGACAAATCACATAATGATATCCAATAGATAGTTATATCCATAAACATGATCTCCAAATATTTTAATGTTAGATGATAAGGGCACATAATATAGAAGGAGATTTATAGTAAGAGATGTAGTATAAAAATATGCCAGAAACTAATTTTTCATGAAATGCAATAATGCTCATCATATATAGTGGGGATGGACTATAACCGACAAATCAAACTCATGCAAGCTATTACATTAATAAGTCCGATGAAGAAATCCCATCAGTAGGAGAAGAATACTTGCAAAGGAAAATCTACATCACACCTTATGACTCAGTCATTTCAGTGGATGGATACCTTCTTTAAGACCCAGTCATTTCAGAAAGATTTTCAATATCATATCATATCATATCATTCTATAACCATTCCTTACGACCCAGTCATTTCGGTAATGGCTACTATTCATATGCTGCCACATAGTTCAAGGGAAGGGAGATGACCCTTGGGGATATTCCTGATGCCCCAATCCATCGGTGCTAAGTCAAATATCCCACGAGAATAATTATACATATACGTACTTTCAAAAGAGTCGATAGTCATTTCAAATCATTTCAGTGCAAATTTAGGCTTAAAAGCCAAACATTTTTCAAAAACCATTCATACTTGGGCTTAAAAGCTAAATCATAATTCAATCCATACTTTTCATGCATGGGAATAGCTCATCGACTTAACAATATGGTGAAAGCATCCAATATTTTTAAAGAGCCAATAACAATAGACATTTATGTGTTCACATTCTTGTCATAACCATACTTTTATCAAAATCATATACATAAACATAATTAAGCTTAACCCACTTCTTAATTTTCATAAAATCCAATGCTCATGAATGCATATGTTATGAATGATATGTGAATAGCAATGGGTAATATAGATTCAATCTAAAATCAATAATATAATATGAAATTCAAGTAAATCCATAAGTAAAATCTACATTCAAATCATAATATTGATTGCCCATGCTTAGATCAAACTTTAGAGAGACAATGCATATTCAAATATTTATATAAATTATGTAATTCAATATATCAGGACTTAAATCAACTTAAAATCATCAAAAAAACATACCCACACTTCAATTGAATTTATCAAACAATAATCTTCAAAATCCATATTTAAGTAAGCAAAATTTCATGAAATTCAAGCGAAAAAAGTTTGGGTCTTCTTGGTTGAAAGGGATCAAGAATCAATCTCACATACCTTAGCTAATGAAGAAGATTCAAGAAGACATTTGATGAAGAAAAGGGTTTTCCCTTGATTCCCAAGCTTAGTTTTCACAAGAGTTCTTGATAGAATTCTTAAGGAGAGTTCAATATACTTCTAAGTGTAGGAATAAATTTGAATGAGAGGAATAAAGTATAGATCATTTAAATGTCCTTAGATAGCATAGAAAGTCAAAAAAGATTAGGATAAACCAAAATTATGAAAAGCCCATTAATAAAACGAGTAGAAAAATTGAAGTCAGGGGTCTCAGAGAGGTGTATATGGTTCGTGTAAGGGTATACGGACCATATACTTGGTCTGCAATCTGATATTTAGAAAAATTCTTCCTGATGAAGGTTTGCGACGATAATCCAATACTTAGAAAAGTTCAACGTAGGCATCCATACGGATGGTTTCACGGTTCGTACCAAGGCATACAGACCATATGCCTCCTCCATCCCACTTCACTTAGAAAATTTTTCACGACAAAGTTTCAAGACGGTGATCCAATACTTATAAAATTTTCACTCAGGTACCTATAAGGGGACCTCACGGACCGTGAAGGGTCATACGGTCCGTATGACATGCCTTGACTTCAAAATTATGGATTTTCAAGGCTAAGGCTATCGCATGGTCCATGAAGCCTCACACGGCTCGTGTGAGGTCCATGTGTGGTATGCCTTAGTCCCAAACTCCATGTTAAAGCCTACACACCCCATACAAGGCCAATGGCCACTCCAAGGAGGTTCCATAAGGTCCCTATAGCCTCACACGGACTGTGAAGGCTTCCATTGAGCGTCACCTTGGTCTAAAACTTTCGGGAACCAATTTTTCAAGCTCCACGGAGGTCATACAAAGTCTGGGTCCTTACACAGACCATATAAACTCTCACGGGTCATTGTTGGATTCGTAAATTCTTCTATACTTAACCATTTTTCACTATTTTCTTGGCCTCATTCGACGAAGCACCCTACGGACCATATCCTAATTTATGAGTTGTCTGATAACTCATAGGTCACCGTTCAACAACTCCAAAGTTCCTTCATTTCTGACAGTCTCATTCACGACTTTATCTACGGATCATGGTCCATTTTATGAGTTGTCACTTGGTTTGTGGGTTACCTCCACACTTGAAAACTTTTTCTCTTCTTGAAGTTCTTTGTTTAAGAACGAAACCTACGGGTCATATGTCTACTTATGGGTCATAAGTCACCTCGTGGAACCAGACTACATGTTATGTTCAAGCCAAATTCCCTGCACTTAAGTCTTCTAAACTGGGCATTGTTACATGCTAAGTATGTGGGTATGCCATATATCAAAGGACATCTCAATATAATATCAATAAGCATAATCATAATCAATAGGATAAGGACACAATATGCATGAGCAATGCAAGTTAAAATCATGAAAAGAAATATCATCAAATTCATTCATAACCTTACCATACGTATGTGTATATAAGACCATAACTGACACATAAGATCACTTGGACTACTACATGGAATCTTGATGTTCCCTCTACACCAAGCAAAGAGGAGTCCACTTTTCCAAGGTAGACTCAATCCTCACCCTATAGGCTCTATCCTAGCACAGTGCGAACCCATCATTTAACCCACCCTTTAGGCTCTATCCTAACACTGCGAGTGTCCATCATTAAAGCTAAATTGGATCTATTAGCACACCTTTAAGGCATAAAACATGAACATCATTCCTATGGTGACACATAGTTATGAGACTATAAAATGTACTAAAGCTCTCTCGGTACTAAGTCATATCCCACGGAATACGTAAATCATGCATATACGTAACTTTTAACATAGTTCATACTTTATTTAAAATCATGCTTTTATTAGTTGTATAAAGTAGTCATTATAGTCTTTCATGAAAACATCTCATGTCGTAAGAATAGTCCATTTATTTTGCTTTTTATCATGGTGTGGGTAGACATTTTCACCTTAACATCATCATCATAAACATTAGGGTTTTCATCACCTTCTTTATCATAGCATCATTATTATCATTGTCATAACATCATCATTATCATACAATATGCTTTTACATATTTGAGATCATAATCGTGAAAATTCATTGCTTTATCATAGGAGACTAGGGCTAAGTGTGAGTTCATTGAGTATTTGAGTCAAAATCATGCAATTGGATAGAGTTTCATAGAGGAAATATGCAATTAAAAATCAATTTGGATCATTAGTAAGGGAACTCACATCAAATCATTAAGTCCTAGTCATGCATATCTTGAAATCACATACTTTTGCTTGGAAATCATATACATCATATAATTCTTCATAATTAGATATAATCATCATGTAGGAATCATAATCCATGCATTTAAAAATTATAGCATAAAAGTTCATAGAAAATCATCATAAAACTTTGACAAAAGAAATTTTCTATTGGGCTTCGTGGATGAAACTAATTCATGAATGAAGCCCTATATATCTCAAGTGAGAACTCTTAGAATTGAAGGGAAAATCTGGAAATCCTTAGGCCAACCTTCAAACCCTAACTTCAATGGAATCCTTCTTCTAGAGAAAGAAATATTTAAGAACCCTTAAGAGAATTATGAGGATGAATGACTTTGAAGGTTAGGTCAGTTAAGGTAGTTGACAAAGCCAAAACGATGTAATTTAAGTTGCAAACGAATTAGAAATATAAAAAACGCCTTTCATTAAAAATTGAAAGAGTCATCTACGAGACCCTGTCTATGGGTCATGGAAACATCTATGGCTCGTGACTTGGACCATAGAACTTCCTATCATAAAAGTTGAGCGGCTGAAATGTGTATCTTTCAAACTACGAACATGCAATACAACTCGTCAATCCATCTACGATCCGTAAGTCATCTCGTAGAGTAGTTCCAGACTTAGAAAAATTTAGGCTCTTCTGGATCCCTTTTTACGACACCATTAATAGGCCATGGTTCCACATATGATCCATCTTGTTAATCGTGAATCAACTTCTAGAAACTCCCAAATTTTTCTTCTTTCTAAACTCAAGTCCACGAATCCACCTATGACCTATGCTTGTTTCCACGAGTCGTAGACTGGCTCGTGTGACCAAGTCAGTCTAGAAATTTCTCAATTTTCCATTTTCTAGGCTAAAAACATGTAGGGTGTTACACACATATAGCTCCATGTTCATGACACCCACAAAGTGAGGTATAGTGTACCATGCCAAGTGTACCAAATCTCATTTTTATTTTCTAATGTTACCCACTAGAAGAGACTTAGAGCATGTTTGGAAAACCATTATGATAATCGAATTTGGTGTAATTGAGTGTAATTACAATGTCTGACCTATTTGGTTGGACAAGTAATTACTTGGTGAGCAAGTAATTGGGTGTAATTGGTAGGGTGTAATTACACTCCCCAATTCATAGGGGTTGTGAATTGGTGATAATTATATGTTGTAATTATAAACTGGTTACTCTTTATTTTTTATTTCTATTTTTATTTTTTATTTTAATTTTTTTGTATTATTTTAAATTCTTATTATTTCAATATTTGTAAAATTATATTTTATTTTGTAATATAGATTTTTCATTTCTTTCCCATTCTCAATCTTTATTTCATGTGATTTCATGCAATTTTCATATTATCTTTTTAATTAATTTATTTATTCTATGTTTAATTTTTTTTATTAGTATAATTTTATTAGTATTCTAATTTTCAAATTAAAGTTGAATTCATTATTGAATAAAGTTATAAACTTACAATATTTTCTTTTAAATTATATTTATGATTTTATGTTGAAATTTGAAATGAGAATACTATGTTAAACTTTTATTTTGAATTTAGAACTTATGTTATACTTTTTAATTTTATTTGTTTTGGTAGTACTTGACTTGATATTTTACATTACAAGTTATTTATTTTTTAGTTAGATTTGATAGATTATTTTTTTTTAGATATTTTACTAATTTTTCTATGATATTTTATTTATAATATTTAATATTTTTTTTGTCAACATATGCATTTCATGATGTTTGTATAAATCTTGTATTTTTTAGTTTTTATGATTTAATTTAATTAAAATATAATAATTTAAAAAATATAAATTAATTCATTTTAATAATATTAGTTAAAAACATATATTTACCAATTGTAATATATTCTCAAAAGAGAGTGTATATCTTAATATTTAATTTAACATTATTTATAACTATTCTTATTTTTCTAATATAATTTTTAGTTTTAGATGATTAACTTTTATTTTTAAAATTTAATCGAACTTTATAATTACATTTGCACAATCAAATAGTGACAAACAAATAGGCCATAGTAATTGCTAGGTTGATAAGTACTACATCAAACCCAATTGCTAGTTAATTTTCTAAACAAACCCTTAAATTCCTGTGACTGAATCTGTTTTTAGGAAGTTAAAAATATTTGATGATTTGGTGTATAAAATTTGATTAAATTTTATGGTCAAATAAGTATTTCAAGATAAATTTTTTAATAATTATTATGATTTAGATTCATTACTAATTATTTTCCTATGTAAAATACATTTTCTATCCCACTTTATATAACTTAGTTTCGCTTATTTAAAAAAGAATCATACATTTTTATATTTAGGCTATAAATTTTTAAAAAATTTCTTTAAATTAAGTTTATTTATTGTCATAAAGAAAAAGCTGACTAAGTGAAAGCGTCCAAAAAGAGTTCACACACTCTCTCTCCTACCCTTTAATCGCACAGTACTCTAGAGAAGCCAAGTGAGTACAACTACACTTGCAGTGAAACAGAGCTTTCTTGTCCGAAAGTTTTCAGGATTCCCTTATCGCCGGCGACTATCTCCGTTTCCGGCCGTTATGCGGTAACTTCTTTCTTCTCATTCCAACTTTTTTCCTCCTCCTTTTTTTTTTTTGTTAGAAATATTTCATATTATTTTTTGCTTTGTGTTAGAGTTATAATTATCCTTTATTTTTGGGTTATAAAGGGGGAAATTCCATTTTAGATCACTCTATTTGCTGATGCATGCGTTTATTTTATCTTTTCAAGTGTCTTTTCCCTTGGGGAGGACTATTTCTCCTCCCTTTTTTTTTTGACAAAAATCTGGGAAGAAGTGCATGTTGGTAATTCAAATTTCTTGGTCCTCTATGTTGGGTCTATGCTGATTTTCTTTTTTCTGCTTCTATTTTTGTGTTATTTTAAAGGTTTAGGCTTAAGAAGATAGATAATGGTAGTTGCACCTAAAGGTGTGACCTAGTGGTCAATGAAGTTGTTAATAGACCTAAAGGTTTCAGGTTCAAGTGATACTGCAGACAGAAAACACTAAGTGATTCTTTGCATTTGTTTTAGCATTGGTGGATGGAGCTATCTGTGGAATTTGTCTAGGTGCACGAAAGCTGGCTTGAACACCACTGACGTGTTAAAAGATAGCAAGCACTTGATAAGTTGTGGATTCTGAAAAGTTTTACTTAAAAATAACCTTGCACATGTTTGTTCAGAGTATAGATTGTAGAGTAAATGTTGCTTCTGCTTTTCCTTGTTGTTTGCAAAGATTGGAAATAGCACATAGTTAAAATTTAATTAAGGAGCCCATGATTAGGTAAAAAGTGGTTCCAATAATGTTGAGAGCTCACATGATGTCATTTTGATGTACTTTCTTTTCAATATTGTTGCAGCATATATATCATGTGGCCTTAGCTTCGAGTCCACGACTTTGCAATTCATGTTGTTTTGTGTTTGCTGTGGAAGTTTCAGTACCTCTCTGTACGACCTTTCAAAAACCTAATGATTCGGAAAAAAGTGTTCTTGACTTACAAGCGAAAAAGGCTACCAGGTTCTGATCTTTTTCTGGAAAATGGGACTGGTAATACACCTTCTGAGCGTAGAAAATCGAAGGACGTAGCCCCTTTGCTGAAGGAAGAGGAGAAGTATGACAAACCTAGTTTCAAGGATGAAAAGGAAGACTTTGAGGTGAGATCTTTGATATACCATACTCTATTTGATTTGAAAAATCAAACATTTTGTTGAAGACATGATGAAAAATCAAACATATGTTAATTTTATCGTATTTGCATACTATCATGTGCTTTCTTTATTAGGCGCTCTTTCTGTTTCCTTTCTTCTCCTTTCCTTTTCCCATATCTAGTTTATTTTGCTTATGAGTTTTTGAGATGAGGGTTTCCAGGAAACAACCTCTCTACCTCTATGAGGTAGTGGTAAGGACTGCGTGCATTTTACCCTCCCTTGACCCCACTTGTTGGATTCCACTGGGTATGTTGTTGTTGTTGTTGTCATGATGATTCATTGGGGTGTAGTTTTGATAGCTGTAGTTGTTGTGTGAGGTCTTTTTCTGAGGCTTGATATTTTTTGGGTAGTCATCTTCTAATTTGTAAATGAAACCGTGGCAACTATTCTGAATTGGATCTTAATCTATATATGGATCATCTCCTATATTTTGACTTACAAGTGATTCTTGGTAATCAATAAACACAGGTGTGTATGATCCCAACACAGTGCTATGCAAATGCTAATTATATTGTTAACTGCGGTCTCTAATAGCCATTCAATCTGTCTCTCTTTCTCTCTCTTCTTTCTGCTTTATGGCAATTGTTTCTTTGCAATCAGGACAACTAGGATGAAGAGTATATTAGGTAAATTCAAGGTCCGTGGTGTTGTTCTTGAAATGAATTGCTAAGTTGTATATACTGAAATATGTCTGCTTGGATAAACCTGGTAGGGGCGGGTGCAAGCTGACTGAAGCAATAGTGACAAAAGAACTCCTTATGACGGGGTGTGGACTTCGAAATTGGTATGGAAAGTGTGAGAGCTTAGACTTCGGCAGAATTTTCATTAATAGAACTTGGTTTTTCATTTTGATCAGAAAACTAGTTTTTTATAGTTCGAAAAGCTGCTGCAATATTGCACATGGTCCAAAAGGTGATGACATAGTGGTTGAAGCATGGGAGTGTCAATTCAGGGAACCCAAGTTCGGATCACAGGATTACTTTCGCAATCTTGTGGTGGATTTGAGAAGTTGCCCAGTTGAATGGTTGAGAGCGTGCAAGTTGGTCCAGACATCATCAATTAAGTAAAATCTGTCTTTTGTATGTGATAAGTGATCACTTGCTGAGTTGATATGCTACTGCTATTATCAAACAAACAATTGTAGGATTATATTCGTTGACCTTTTTGAATAGGATGAATACAATCTTCTCCCTCTTTCTCCTACTATAAAATTTAATTGTGAAGATGCAGTCATCCCCTTTATTTTCTGAATTCCCAGTATTTAACTTGTGAAGTTATCAGAAATGCTTTCTTCCATCGTGAACCGATCTGTGGGCATAAGACAACCTTGTTAGTCTGAAGGTAAATCAATTCATAAATACAGGCATGTTCACATGATTCGTCAATTTTTTTTCTAGGCCTTCGTTACTAGTGTGCTATCCACGTTGATTGGTCTTCTCACTTCTACCTCCCCCAATCCTGCTGCATCAACTCCATCTGATCTATACGTCTTTCTTCCCTGCTGCCCAGTTATAGCATATCTGGACCACCATAATCCCTTTAAATTTCTTAAAGTTACCCTGTGCACATTTCCAGCTTCCCTTATGTTGCATGATAAAAGCAAAGAGAAAAGAAAGATAAAGAATAGAAAGAAAAAATAGAATTGAACAACCGTACAGACATCTTATGCAGAAACAACTGATTAGACATAGTTGCATCGACATTCTCTTTTCATAATGAAAATTGTGCACACTATCTAAAACTTATTTGTATCAATCTGCACATTTAAATGCCTGTTCTTTGTCAAAATCAAGAAAGCAGATAGGTAAATGAGTTATTGAAAATAATTTTATACTTAGATGATGTGTTCAGGATTTTAAGTAGGACTTTTTAGGGACTGCGACTGTTAGATAGTCAAGCTTAGCCTGAGAGATAGATATTGAGCTTTAATGTGGCTTTTGGTGGCATTGTGATTTTCATTGAAAGAATTTTATTCTTGCCTCTACTGGATTATGATTCTGGAGGTTAGAAAAGGTGTCTGTCTTGTGAACTTCCTAAGTTGCTTAATTGTTCATCATCTTTTCAGGATAATTCTGAAGATCGCCCTTCAAAGGGTTCCAGAGGTCCTCTCTTTGAAGGCGAACCAAGGAGTTCACAAAAGAGATTATGTTCTTGTGTTACTTCAGGCTGTGTATGTGATGGGAATTGCACCCAGACATTCTCGCTTTCCCTGTTGACAGGATTGAATACTTCAAGAGAACAGGATTTGGTGTCTCCAAATTCCGGTGGTGAGAGGAGATGCAATCTTCAGGATTCTGATATTTCTGATTTGGTAAAACCAAGTCTGGAAGAGGCTGATACACTAAAAGAAATCACTCTGATCCCCTCTGTAAATACAGCAGGAAAAGGTAAAGTGTCTTCCAATCTGATTACTTTTAAGCGAAGAGCCAAGCGGGAGAAAGATGCAGGTCGAGCAGATGCCAAGTGCAACCTTGAAGTTGAAGATGTTGCTTGCTTATCAGTTGTAAATACTGCATGCCTTGTTGCTCCTCATGACTCTGAAAAATCAGCTGCTAAGAGCTGCTCGATGGATCTTTCAGCAGATGTTAAGCATCCGAAGGTTAATCCTTATCCTAGGGCAAGCCACTTCATAGCTAGTAATGAAGGGAACTTTTGTCAGTTGACTTTTAGATAATATTAGAAAGTGTGTTTTAGATAATATTAGAAAGTGTGCCATATTAGCCTTACTGATAGTTATTCAGAAACAATCTGACCCATATCTAACAAATTATCAGAGATCAATGCTGATTATTCAAAAATTTTTTCTAATCGATTCTATAGTTATTTGCCTCTCTACCTCTATGAGGTACCCCACTTGTGGGATTCCACTGGGTATGTTGTTGTTGTTGTTGTTGTTATTCTATAGTTATTTGTATTCCTAAAATAAAAGTCAAAAATGGCAGAAACAAAATACAAATATATTATGCACTTGTAGATAGCCATTGTATTTCTCTAGACTCTTAATCTGAATACATGATACAAATATTTATACTCATCCCATTTTTCCTTCGACTGCTACATACATTATACTCTTTGTTTCTTGTATGTGTTCTTAGTAACCACGAGGATGCAGATTTAAGCTAAATTTTTTTAATCTAGACTTTGCTGACTTTTGCAATATGGGGTATTATATTGATGTCTGGATGTATTTTGTTTTTGAGGTTGCTGGGACTAGAAACTAATATTTCTTGTTTTTCATCTAATTAGTTTGTTTTATTTCTATGTATATTTGGATTTGGTTTTAAGACTAATGATTTTGGGAAAATTCCCAGAGATTTTTGTTTGTGTTTTCAGAAACATAAAATCATATTTGGATAATAAAATAAAACAGCTGTGTGCAAAAACAAAGCCCCAAGTATAGTTTCAGAAGGATTAGGTAAAGATACTTGCTTTCTTATGACTGCAGATACTAACCTACAGGTTCTGTAATTTGAGATACAATTTCACTTTGCATGAGACTTTTTTCTCTGCGTCCTGATTAAACTGGATACTTGGTTCTCTCTTTTGATATGTTAAGCTGTGTGAAGGTATTGATGACTCAGGTTGGTATAACCTGTAGCTGCTGGGTTCATCTTCGCTTTCCTACTAAGTCCTGATGAAGACTGACATGCTAATTATTTCTCTAGAAAATCGTGTAGTTTCAATGTTAACCAAGTTTTTATTTTGTTATAGACTACCAGCGGAGATAACCATTATCAATGTCCTTGTGTTGGATCACCTTCACAGATGAAGATGTAAGTTTAACTATCTTCTACTCATGCCTTATTGAAGTGAGGAGACAGGTTTAATGAAAGATTCTTGTCTGTAAATGTAATCTATTAGGAGATATTCGGATTTATTTGCTGGGTTTTGCTTGTACAGATTGGTTGATGTTAATGAACAGCCTATCTCATTGAAGGAAGCTCCACTAATCGGCAAAGTATCTGATCCAAATTCTGGAGTGGGTTTCTGTGGTTTTGATGACAGTGTTGCTTCAGATGCATTCAAGGACTCATCAATTCACAGCCCTCAGGACCCTTCTTTTGATGGTTTGTCCAGAACTAAAGTGCCAATATTGTCTCCCTTAGTGATTGCAACTAACAGAGATTCCCAAGCTTTAGATCTATCTATACCTTGTGGTATGTAACTTTTTGCTTATCCTCCTGGATTTAAGATATATGTTTTTGTAGGAGCTCTGTTCATGAATTCTGTGTGTCTCAACATCCTTCTGTTTTAAACTACCATGTTCAGATGGTAATGACAAAATGGACTGCAATAGGTCAGAACAATCATCTGATGAACATCTCAATCCAACTGCACTGGAAGTTCAGCAGAGCCCTCCTTGCTCCTTGGATGGAAATGATTCGATGGTTTTACACAGGGTGTCTTCTGACAAAAGTTTGGAATTGCTTGACAAAAAGCCCGAGAAGATAACTCATGTAGAGTTTCCTGAAGCTGGTTGCTTATCTGGAAAAGTAATGGCTGATAGTGGTGAGGGCATTTCTTCAAAAAATGATTTACAGGTAAGTACAGTGTTAAAAAAACTGCTGCTTATCTCAATCTTTACCAGTTTTCCGTGAAGCTATGCTACTTTCAGTCGAGCGAGTATTTAATGTTCCATTGACATGCATTAAATTGTTTGCTTTCAGGTTTTGTCGGAAGATAGAACCTACAATTTCTTCCCATTAGCAAGCCTGCAGGAAGCTGAGAGTGCTCATACTAATATGAAAGAAGGAAAAGCTTCCTCGTCAGAGGACAATAAGCATTGTGCGTTTAATATAGCAGAATCCTCTGATTTTCTTGGTTTGTCACTGCCAACTGAATCTATTGTCGGTCATCAAGCATTATTTTCAAGATCCTCACAGTTGGCTGATGCATGGAATCAACCAAGCGAATTTATTCAAGGAGCAGTTTGTCAGTTTTCTGTTGATGCATCAATGCTTCACCGACATCAAATGATCTTGGACAACATTCTTAATAGAGCAAGATCTCAAAATGGAAACAAGAGGAGATTTGCGGAAAATTTAGGGTCTCCAACCATGTGGTCAGAAGAGGAGCTAGATTCTCTTTGGATTGGTGTGAGGAGGCATGGAAGAGGCAACTGGGATGTGATGTTGAGGGATCCAAGGCTGCGCTTTTTTTCCTGGAGAACACCAATGGACTTGGCAGAACGGTGGATGGAGGAACAGTCGAAACTTTTTCATGGAAAATCCACTTCCCCTGTGAGACTACGGAAAGCTGATCTTTCACATAATGTTCAACTTTTACTTGGGCATGCACCTTCTCAGTCAGAGGACAACATCCAGAGCCAAATACCGTTCCATTTTCCAAATGTTCAAAATACTTTGTACAGACAACTTAATCTGGCTACAACAAATGTAGGGACCTTAGACTCTCACCGTCTCAGGGGAAAGCGCAAAAGAGCTAGGTTCAATCAATCTGAGAACACTGCAGGTTCTGGTGTTGAATGTTCATTCAATTCTCGAATTGTGAACAGAGTGTCTGATGTAGGTACTTTGCCTCACTGGCTTAAGGAAGTGGTTGCTATCCCACCCCGGCCTCCTGGATTTGCCCCAGATTCTTCTTGGATTTTCCATCCATGGATTGGTCCAGGTCCACCATTTTCTGAACCTAACAGAGCTCATTGTGATTTAAGGAACAGATTGAGCGACTTGTGCACTTCACCAAGAACTAAGCTGGATGATGGTAATGCTGGTTGTGCTCATCTCTCTGCGAGAGAGGGGAAGCAACATTGTAAGTCAGAAGCGGATAAAGGAGTTGAGCTGATTGTCATCAATAGCGACGCTTCATCAGAGGAGACAATATCGGATGATTGTAATGTTAGGCATTAGCTTAATTTGGGATTTCATAGTTCAGCAATGGTTAAGCTTGTACAAAAGATGCTGCTAGTCTTAAGTATCTCAGCTATTTCTCGAGTGCGAGATAAGCTGAATCAGGTAAGTTTTTCTTTTTTCCAGTTACTGTGATCAGTTGATTTGCAAATTCCTAATTTAGCTATTTGCAGTAACTGTCTGTTGTAAACTCAGTCTAGTTCCTAAGTAGTAATTGGATCAAAACCAGAATGCCGTCATAAACTCATGGCTGGTAAAAGCTTTCTACCCGTGCAAAATGTGATAAAAATCTAGGCTGATAATAGTGAGAGTTTGGCATGAAGGAGTTTTATATATTTAGTTGGTGAGTGAAAAGAAAAACATTTATCTGTATCTATATATTTTTTTTATATAATTAAAAGTAAGAAAGTCTAGTCTAGGATCATTCTATGTGGCAGCTTAGGATCAAGACATAAATAATTTTAGGACTGGTAGCTTAGGATCAAGACATGGATAATTTTAGAACTAATTAGTTAAGTTAATTTTTACTTTGAGTTTGAAAATGTTTAAAAGTATAAAAAAGTTGGGTATATAGCTCTTATTTTTCAATTTCAATTTTGTTTTCTTACAAACTAAGCAAAGACGTGCGGTTATTTTAATTTACTTTGGAATTAACTTTCGAGATGGCAAAAATTATTATTTACATATTTTCTTCTACATAATTATTTTAAGGTATGTACTTTGCACGTGTGCTCCACGTTAAGCAATAAAATTATACACAGTAAGAATAAGATTATTATAAAATAATAAACGCTAAAATATTTTCATTATTTAATATTTCTCTCTTTAACTTTTACTAGTATAGGTGTCCGCGCATTGCGCGGGTATTTAAAAATAATGATAATATTTTAATTTAAAAGTAACTAGCATATGTTATTATTGAGTAAGAGAAGAGCATGTGTATCATATATTGTATATTTATTTTATATAAATATTTAATAATTAAATTTTACCCTAATATGTATCGGCAAGGATATGAGCTTCAAAAACATCAAATATTATTCTAACAACTTCTCATTCTCCTAGTATGATGAAGATTAATAACATATCTGGGGTGTGTTGAATTGATATTTGTGCTAATTAATTAAATTTCAAATTCATGGATCAAATTTGAATCTAGTACTAAAAATAATTACTCCACTTTTTGCTATTTATATGTAATTTATAAAGCTTAATGTAATTTTCCACACACTCTTCTTTAGTTCAATCCTGTAAAATAAAAAAAAATCATTTAATCAAATATAATTTCATTAAATAAGGACACGCAACAAAATGAATTTCAAAAAATTATTTTTTTATATAAAAAAAATATTAAAATTAAAAGATTGAGCATTATTTTAGTGTTGACTTATGGCACTATTTTTCAAAATACAAATTTGTAAAATTTAAATGCATACTTTTACAAAAAAGATAATTAGATGAAAGATTTAAATCTTTAAAATTTAGCCGTATTATATTTTATGGTAAAAGAATTGTATAAGAAAATGTAAAAACATCAGAAGAGGAGGAAAATCTTGATGACACTGATTGAGATTGGATGGAGGCAGATGACTAGATAAGAGAGTCTTGAAGTTAGTCTAAATATATGCTAATTGTAGTCTCCATTTTTTTTTGTGACAGGTAAAGATCCTATCTCATGCATATTTTAACCATAGCTTCTTGCATCCACTCATGAGTCCTAAAATTGATTTGGTCTTCACTTATTTTTGAGTTCATTAGTTCCATTTGTGCATCTATTAAATTTTAATAAAAGATTGAATTACTTTTGTTTGGCACTAAATATATATTCATTCTCGTTGGTCAAGCTTTTACAAAATATTTTCCGTCTTTAGCCTTTTTTTTTTAAAGCCATCTTCACTGGTTTAGATGGTAATACATTGATTGTCAAAAGTTGATACATTAATTGTCAACTATAGTTCGTATATTGTGTTTATTCTGGGTAAACTCATAAATGAAGTGCTAGCTTTTAAGAGTTACTAAACTGAGATGACAATCTAAAAGAACCAGGTTGAGGAGTCACTTGTTGCATCACCATGTCTGATGTGCTAAGTCCAAGTGAGCCCGTCTGGAACAGTCTTATCCTTTGAACTTACTAGGACTGTAGTAATGCAACATCGCCTGTCTTCACCAGAGAGCTCCCATGCTTTCAGATTTGACAGGTAATGCTCAGAATCTCCACGCCTCCATTTCTCAAAGAAAAGGTAAAATTTGACAACTTCATAGGCAGGAACAAAGTTGTCCATCTTGAACCTAGGTTGAAATGACCAATGGCTTGTATGCCACACCTCTCTGATACATGAATTACTTTGGGATTATGTTTTGCATCTGCAGCAGGCCACTGTAGTAATTCCTCCTGCGCGTTAGCTACCATTACACCAAACATATCTGGGATAATGAATTGCTCAGCGTCATTATCAGAGTCACCTCAAGCACAGGTATTGTCAGGGGCGGATCTACATGGAGCCGAGGGCGGATATACTCGAACCCCTTGAGACGAAAAAAAGGTTCAAATTTTAATTTTGGTGATATATATTTAATATTGCACCCCCTAAACATGAGATTGCTGGATGGACTAGTGGTAGTTAAAGTTCTCCCATTTTGCCCAAGATCGATTCTTGGTGGGTGCATACTTTCTAGAATAGTTAAAGTTCTCCCATTTTGCCCAAGATCGATTCTTGGTGGGTGCATAGCTTACTTTTTTCGAACCCCTGACGAAAATCCTGGATCCGTCATGCTTACTTTTTTCGAACCCTGGACGAAAATCCTGAATCCGTTACTTTTTTCGAACCCTTGTATGAAAATCCTGGATCCGTCACTGGGTGTTGTTTGATAATTTTCCTTTGCTCTTCAGTTTCGTAAGTATATATGCAAGTGCGTGTCCTTGTGGTAATATATCTAGATCCATCCCTCCGCTGTAAATTATTTTGACATCCAGCCCATGTTCTTCCAAGTGCTTGGAAAGAGTTTTCATTATATCTTGTGCTTTCTCTTTCTGAACATAGAAACTGACCTTGTATGATTGCTGCTCTGTTTCCGATTGTTGATTGAGTTCAGGAAACTTGCTTGTCTTCTCTGTTACTATATTTCTATCCTACTTGTTATTTAGAAAAGCTTCCCAACCCTCATCGGGCACCATAGAGTTACCATATGTTATTTCAGTTCCCACGGACATAATAGTAATATCTGGGGTAAGCATGGGCTTTTCTTTCCTCAATTCCTTGTAAAGTATGGGTGATCTCTCAGTAGAGAACACTAACAAAGAGTTCTCACGATAATTGGCCTCCCATAAAGCATTGAATCTAAGCAGAGAAAGGTTCTCCAGATTATGATGTTCTACTATTGTATGGTCAAGATTTCTCACCCAAGTTACACCTCCTTTTAGAGGATAAAGCGGTTGCTGCCAAGAAATAGAATCTAACAACCAAGGTTAGGGTCGAATCTATAGGGAATACGTAGACTCAAGACAAATTCATCAATCTGCAATCCGAGTAGTTAACCGATTCAATTCTCCAAAAGGGGGAGAAGGGGGGGGGAGGTTGCAATAATCAATGAGAAAATAAACTATCACAAAAGAAAAATCAATAATAGAGAGCAACTAGGTATTGTGTTCCTCATGATTTCCCAACTCAGTATCTCCAGATAACCTAATTCTTATCTAGTGTATAGCATGCAGGACGGTAATATAAGTTCACCAAGCCATTTGGTCAAAGATGAGAGGTGAATTTCACTATGCGACTTGGCCCATCTCCATAGTGTGCATTACTAACCATTACCTATCAGTTTGAAATGCCCCACACTTGCCTAGGAATGCCCCCATAATCGTAATTCCCATATATCTCAAATCGGGGATATTTAAACACCCCTCCATGTAGCTCGGAAAGATCCTATGATGCATTTTTTTCAATATCTCAAAATTCGTGCAGAATTCCACAAATTCGACTTCATATTCTTGTTCAAAGGGCAAAATTGGGTGGGAAAAAAAGTACCTATAAGGTGTACTTCATCTATGCCAAGAAAATAATTTTTTGGCGAGACTTCGCAAAAACAGTAGCTGTCCGCGACGCGGACTTGGAGCGGACCAGTTCAAAAAATTTTGAAATTATTATTTTTTTTACTCCAGGGCAATTGGGTAATAACCCTACACCTATATACACTAAAATCCCTCATTGTTAAGCCGTTTTGAGCCCTAAAAACCAACCTCTCAAATTCCTCTCTAATCTTCATCAAATTCTCCATCAATTCTCAAGTTTTTCAAGAAGTCTTGTTGGAATTCAAGGAAACCAAGTCAAGCGCTAAGTCCTCCTCAAGATTCAAGTGTCCCAATCTCTTTCCGGATCCAAGGATTTCATTCAAGCTTATCTCCATTCAAATCTTCTTCACGTCCAGCATTGGCTAGTGATGTTGCCCAAGTTACACCTCCTTTTAGAGGATAAAACGGTCGCTGCCAAGAAATAGAATCTAACAACCAAGGTTAGGGTCAAACCCACAGGAAATACGTAGACTCAAGACAAATTCACCAATCTGTAATCTGAGTAGTTAACCGACTCAATTCCCCGAAAAGGGGATGTTTGCAATAATCAATGAGAAAATAAACTAACTAACTATCACGAGAGAAAAATCAATAATAGAGAGCAACTAAGGTATTGTGTTCCTCATGATTCCCCAACTCAGTATCCCGGGATAACCTAATTCCTGTCTAGTATATAGCATGCCGGACGGTAATTTAAGTTCACCAAGCCCTTTAGTCAAAGATGAGAGGTGAATTTCACTATGCGACTTGGCCCATCTCCATAGTGTGCATTACTAATCATTACCTATAAGTCACAACACAACCTCCCCTTGGTCCAGTTTGGTTGATTGGACGAGAACACATCAATCGAATCCTGTTAGTTAATCTCTTTTCCTATTCATTACTACCTTGGTTTAGTTAGTAACACTAGGCGGGTTCTAATGTTGCTCACCACTAGAAAACATGCAAAACGAAGAGTGTTAATTAATACATGCATATATACCTTCCAAGAATTGTGAATTATCCGATTTTACCTTGTTAGTTCTTCATGGTTCCCACAACCCTAGTTGTGGATAAACTACTCATGTTATGTGCAGATGAAGAGATTATGAATTGAGAAGACATAATTAAACACTTATACAATTGAATTAAGATCAAGCAAATCCAAAGTCAATGAAAATCACAAGCCTAAAGATTGAATTAAAGCACAACTGTTTCAAAGACTCTCCCACAATTTTCTCTCTAAGAATATTAAGTTCTATGAGCACAAAACCTAAAACTACTAAAAACCTTATGTGAACTGGTCTGAACTCTCAAAAACTAATCTAAAAAACCTATTTATAATAAGTAAAAATAAGTCCTAAACAAATTAGAAAAATTGGTCAGCAAACTCCACGAAAGCACTCTACGACTCAGTGGCGGATCTAGGATTTTAAAGTTGTGGGTGCTCTCTTAGCTTAACAACTGCGGAATCCAAATTTTTATTAAACAAAATATAATTTTATGTATAGATAGTATAATTTTCGCCGACGAGAATTCAAATGAACTCTTTGGGCCTATGTAGCTCCGCCCTCACTTAGCTACCAATTATAAAGCACACGTGCACAAATTTAATACTTGTTATAAAAAGACGATCATATTTGAAATCAGTAGTAAAAACAAACAAAATGAAGAACTATTCACCAAGTTGCTTTTCACTTGTCATAGTTTCCTTTTTCTAGAGGTAAACGATATTAAACTTGAGTAACACTTTAAGATTTTTATCATATTGATGCAGAAAAATTATAAATTATAGTACTTTTAGTAGAGTTATTGAACATCAAAATTTTTATTTGAAAATATTAAATTATTCTAATCTAATTTAGTTTTGAAAATTATAAATTAATTTTTTCAAAGTGAAACTTGACAATTATTAGGAATGAAGAGAATAATATGTATTATCTTGAATAAAGAAGAAAAGAAAAGTATTTAGTAAAAAGAGCAATTATAAATTATAAATAAGGAAAAAAGAGGGAAAATAACAAAGAAAGTGTGGAGAGTGAGATTTGAACTCAGGCCCACCAATACCAAAAAAGCCTTAACTTCCCATCTTGAACCATTGGACCAATTAAACCATTTGTTTAGTAGATGCTCTATGTTAATTTTATACTAATTTTTTCTAACTTTATACATAAATATATAACGTCCGCTACTATATTGATGGGTGCTCGAGCACCTGGCGGACTCCATGTGGGTCCGCCCCTGCTACGACTCGTAGTGTCTTCTACAGCTCGTAGTTAGGGTCTCGTGATCAGCTACTGATATTTTGGACTTCTCTTCTACGACACCCCTTCATGACTTGTAAAGTAGTTTATGACTCATAAAGGGGGTTTCGTCTGATGAATTTCTTGCAAGTCCACTTCTCTGATCCTCAAGGCATGAAAGGTCTTCTACGACTCGTAAATTGCTCCATGACTCGTTTGGATGTTCGTAGAATTAACTTCAGAAACTTGGCCCCTCACTGGAATTCTTTACGAAACACCTTTATGACTCGTATGAGGTCTCGTACAATAGCAAAAATCAACAACTTCTACAATTCTTTCCCAAATCACGGCCAACCTGTAATCTTGCAAATCTAAACACAAAAACACATAAAACCCACAAATAGCACATTTATAACACCTAAAATCCTAGTTTTAAGCATCAAGAGTGTTGTATTTTGGAAGCACATCAACACCCTTAACATAAAATTGTTGCTTGTCCTCAAGTGATGACTCAATCTATATAGACAACACAGTAACACACAGATGTCAACATAATGGCATACACACATACATCTTAGACTCAAATATCTACACCAATTTTTTCAAAATAGGATTAGATAGCTATTTAGCAAACCAATGCAAACTGGTGCATGTGACAACACAACTATGGCAAGCAAGGAATTATCACAGTCCACACTCACTGAACAAGTCAAATGTTAACAATGCAATGCAAGTGCCCTTATAGAAAGAAGTCTCATTTTTGACACTCAATGATGGTTTTATGTTTAAATCTTGGGACTGTGCAAAAATACCCATTCTCATAACTGATATTCATGCATAATGACTAATACCATAGGCTTGTTCCTATACTCATGAGTCAGACTTTCAACCAATTAGACTAGGATCACTTTAGGACTTTCTTGGCGTGTAGGCTCAGGGGCTTTGGTATGATATTTTGGTAAAATAATGACTAAAGACCCTCCTTGAACTGTATTTTGCTACACTTTTGCCCCACCAACTTAGCGAGTTTCACCTTATCCTCCATTTTTTCCTTATTCAAGCTTTTCTGGGTGTTTTTTTTTTCATTTTTCAACTTTTTTGCCTTGTTTTTATACTTCATTTTATTTTTTAGCTCACATATAAGGCATCTTTCATTTTTCTTACCCCCAGTACATGATATCTTTCATTTTTCTTACCCCCAGTACATGATTTTTCTCATTTTTCTTATTATTCCTAACTTACCCCCTTATTTTTGTGTTTTACTCTTATATCAGTCACCCTCAACTTACATTTTTAGCCTGTGTTGAAGTGCACAATATCTATCCTCTGAACGAGGGCCACTTTTGATAGCCACCATCAACTTAGGCTTTTTGCCTAAGTTAAGGTATACAATATTCAAGGAAAGAGCAGGCCAATTTCAGGATTTTTCATTAGACAAGGCTAGATTAATTAGGTGTTTTGAAAGAATAGGTACATGTTAGGCTCAAATATTCGGAACAAGGGATATATCGTTATTTAGTTGGTTATTTTTAGGCTAAAGTGGACTATTTAAGATCAATGGCCTAAGATCCTTTCCTAATCCAATTAATCTACAATATAACTTAGAGTAACAGGGTAAGTTCTGAATTAGCACAAAACATATAAATTTAGCAAATAAGCTCACACTCACATGACACCATATACATTATCAACAAAAGACTAACAGATCATGCTTCTTATCTCAATTTACCCTCACTCATCAGAACAGCTATTGTCAGACACCTAAACATGCATGGTTACTATCTAACTACTTAATAAAAAATTTTAGTGGGCATCATTTTTCAAAACACGACACAAAAACATGTTTTATGCCACAAGTATTGGTACTATATACTACAAATATTATCCAAACATCCTAAACATGTCGCTTCAATAGAAAATAAATATCCACAGCGAAAAAGAACACAGGCAAGAAACTCTAGGATAAAAAATTGGGATAGTTATGGACCATAAGTAACACAGACTTCACTAAGGCCCATAACTATCCACACCCAATCGACAAAGATGTGCATTGTCCCCAATGCTCAAAATCAGACAAAAATAAAACATAAAGGGGTCAAAAAATACATACCTGGGCGCCTAGGCGCCAGTCTGTGGCTGAGTCTGGCCATCCTCCACCTGCGGAGTGGTCTGCTTGGAAGTGGTACTCTGTCCGGAGTGGTCAGCACCCCCCATCTGCTCCGTCGCTCGAGCTCGTCCCATCTTTTTATAACGCCTCGACTCCCTCAAGCAAGATCGAGATCCTTCTCCTCTAAACTCCTTACACACATATGTCTGTCCTCTGGATCCTCATCCATGCAAGGTCACTTCCCAAGGGAAGAATAGGTAGGCTCGTCAGAGGAAAATAAGTACACCACTGGCACCTGAGATGTAGTTACAGGAAGTGCAACAGGTGCGACGAGTATTGTTGTCATGTCAGCCCAGAGCTACTGGATCTCCATTTACAGGGCTGACAAATTTGAAGGCCGGGCCTCACTCAATCTTTTCTATACCCTCTCCTCAAAGGCGTTGATATAGGCATCCACGGTAGAAGTACGGTCCTGAATAGTAGCAACCGTGAATGCCTGCGACCGACCCTCTGAGTCTGTGATAGCCTGGCGAACCCATGGCCTAGATAAAAGCAACGGACACGTAGATCATGCCGGCGGTAGAAATTTGTGAAGTAGTGGCCTCTGGTACCAAAGCAGCGATAATAGGACCCTTTCTTCATCTTCCTCGTGTTGGGGGGGGGGCTCTCCTCAGTAGTAGTAGCAGTAGCAGTAGTGGTATTAGTGTCAATCTCAGAACCCTCAGGTGGTAGCGCTGTGGAAAACATCTTTGACATAGGTGGAGGTTGTCCTCGTTGGAGTGCCACTGATAGCCAGCTAAGATGCTGGCAACCAAAATAGCACGCTCCGGTGTCAAAGTGTTATCAGCGAGTGTTGGTCGGATGCGTGAACGAATAATAGCCCACCAAAATTTGGTAGGAAAACTGAGCGAAGCCTTGACAATAGGCTCTGGATGAGTAATGACCCAAGCAGGTTTTCGGACCCTGCTATGCAAATCCTGCCACCCATCCCATCAAAGTGGCTCGTCGCTCAGGATCTTTCATAATAAGCGAGTTCCTGTGTGTCCCATCCTATAATCGCACTCCGCGGTAGATCTGGGGACACGGTATTCAAGCCCGAATAAAATACGACGGATAGTCTCCTCTGATATGTCGACCCACCGACCCCTCACTCGTGTCTCTGTTAGTCTGGGCTGAGTGAGGGGTTTCTCCCCCTTGGGAAGAGTGAGATGGATGGTAGTTGCGTATGATGCGTAGAATTCCCTCATCATAGTCACCGTCCAAGAGAATCTGTCGACCACTGGAGCCCATATCGAATCATCGTGTCCTAAAGACCGAGGACACGGCTAAGTCCATCAGATATCACTCTGGGCTCCTCGTAGATGGAACAGGTCCGCTTGCCCCGCTATTTTGGCTGCATGCCCTCTCTATAGATCTCCTCCATGCCCTCGGCACACCACCGGTTAGTGAAGGCATTCGGTGCTGATGATGATGATGGTGCGACGGAGGACTCAACATCTGCTCTATCCTCAGAGTTGGACTCCTCTCCTAACAGAGTCATCTATGGTAGCCCGCTCCCTTCGATGTCCCCCCTCCTCAGACTAGGGAGAGCGAGTAACAGGAGCCTGAGTCCACCTAGCTCTGGCGATTGCTCTGGTCTGTGGTATAGAAGCCTCTTGGTCCGCTAGGCATCAAGGATCTCTAGTGAACCACTCAGTTGAGTGACCTGCTCATCATTCAAAGGCTCATCCCTGAGCCTTCTCATACCTGAATCTCGGTATGTTTACCTTTTGGGGCCGTAGTATCTGAAACATAGACATAAAAGCACCATGGTTAGCCCAAGAAGCAATAACTAAAGTGCAAAAACTTGTCTAAGTTCAGTTGCAGAAGGGTTCTACGAAAGCCCTTTTACGAGTCGTAGTGAATACTACAAGCCATAAGAAGCTTTCATGGACTAGTGATTCAAACTAACTTTGGTTACTGAAAAAGTCTACGAGATCAGGCACGACTCGTAAAGTAGTTTACGAGTCGTAGACCGAGGTCATAGAGAATTCTAGTGAGTAATCAAATTCAGGCAGGGATCTACGAGACCCACCTACGAGTCGTAAAATAATCTACGACTCGTGGAAGGTCTCGTTTGATGGATACTCAGAAACATCAAGTTTCTGAAATTTTGCACGAGGGGCAATTACGACTGGTAGATTGCTCTACGGGCGGTAAAAGCCACTCGTAAACCAGAAAACTCAGTCACCTGAGTTCCTGAGTTCATCACACGGGCCCCACAAGACTACTTCAACCAACTAATTATCAGCATCAAAGCAAGAACACACACACCCACATGATTTCACTAATGCAACCCTACCCCCAACATGTTCTTCCATACATACACACCCCATCGAAAACATGATTTAGCACAAATTATCCCACAATTCCGATCACTTCTAATTAATTAACACAACATCATATATCTATGTCCTCACCACCAATTCCACAAGCACAAATCATGCAATCTCATTCAATCATATATGGTAGGTGACTCAATAAACACAAACAATAAACCCAAAACATTTAAGACAAAAATGCCCAATTTCGGTCTTAGACAATAATCAAGAATGGGCAACCTAATTACACTTAATCCCAAATTCAATTCAAACATAGGTTTCATTCCTACACACCATACCCCACATGATTTCCAAATTAATCAATTAAACAAGCTAAATTAAGAGTTTTAATTAAACCGAAAACTCACCAAGAATTTAGATATAACTTGAAGAAGATGAGAGGTGGATAGTAGCAAAACCCTAGGTTGCCGGAATTTTCACTGGAAAAGGGTCGACGGTGGTAGGAATTTAGAGGCTGTGAGGTAGGTTGGGTAGATTTTATAATTTTAGGTCAAATATGGGGTCAAAATTATTTGACCTCTCTATTTATACTTTACTGGGTCAACTGAAAATTTACTAGGCCTGGGTTTACTAGAGCCCGAGCTAGACTCGTAGATCATGGTTTCGTAAAACCCTCAATACTTTAGCAAAAGTTCAGAAAACTCACCTGAGTCCACGATCCCTTTTGAGGTCTGTTGGTAATCTTGAATTTGACATCCTTCAATGCTTTCTTTGGGGGTAAGAATTACGTATTTTAAAATCTACAAGCACTTTCGAAGTCTATTGGTGATAGTATGTATGAGTAATATTGTGAGGAACAGAAGTCGTTCTCATTTTTTGGGGTTGCAAAACCTACTATTCGTAATGGAGTAGTTTTATTGACCCCGTTATTTGTAACAGTGATGCTCTTGGCATGCCTTTTTGGTGAATTAGATTGTTCAATTAGAGATGAATTTTAGTTTAATATGCACCTATTATAATGTGTACAAGCTTGAGGCTTATGTTGCTGTCCTATGATTTGAAACAAATGATTTTTTCCATCTTGCATGAAACATTTGTTTGGTCTTAGCTTATCGAGAATCTCCCTTGTCCTGGCTTGCTTTTTTAAGCTTGACTAATACATATGGTTCTATCTGTCGACGACATGATCAACATTGAAGAGTTGGAGATTAAAAAGGAGAAAAAGAAAGACAACCAAATTTTCAAGATAGAGTAGGACCAAGTACACATTAAAAAGCAGCTAACTTATCTGGCACTTGTAGAGAAAGGAAATTATACTTTGGAGACCAGCAATCACCAATATCCATAAAGTAAGAAATGAAATTGAGACACTGTCTAGTGCAACATGACTGTCCAGTCCAACATGTAAATGCTCCGTGACTTTCAAAAAGTTTGTAATTGTGATCCATCATAGCTATGATTTTTAGTTAATCGTTACCTCTTGCATAATTTTATTATAGATAAATTATCTGGCATTTTTGAAAGTTTGTTCCAATTTTTGTGAGAATAAAAACAGATATTACTCACAACTCTTTAATAAAAATTCAAGTTACTTTTACAATGCCATCTTCTAATCTAAGTCTTTTTCATGTATATTTTTACAATTGTTATCTTGCACCAAAAAAGGCTACCGACTTTTAATTTTGTACATAGAAGCTCTAAAATTCTTGTACATATATATAACAACTGTACAATCATACAACTTACGCTAAAAAGGTACACAAATGTCATCGAAAATCTGCAAGCTTACATTTATCCTCCAAAATCTACATTAAATACACTCTTCCTATCTTCTTCAATTTTTTCCACGTAGA